>VMDO01036849.1:0-14806 GCA_007922755.1 Pedetes capensis
ATACTCTCAAAGAATGAAGAAACATATCCAAGAAACAAAAATGTGTTTAGTCTGCATCTTAGTTGCACTATTTGGGAGTTTTTGAAAATAGATGTTTTAATTAAATAACAATTAAAAATGATATCATTTTAAATTTATTATCAATATAACAATGAAAATAATAAGAGAAGCACTTATTGAATAAATATTTACCAAGCTTTGTGCTATTTTACTATACATGCGGATATATTACATCACTTAAAACTTATAACAATACAGTAATTTAGGTAATTCACATATTACTTAAGGAGTAGAGGTTTAGAGAAGCCAGCATAATTTTCCCACTCTAGTAACCTACATTCTCTTAAAATACTAATTAGCATACATAATTCAGTAAATAATAGACTCTTTTATTCTTTTGATAACAGGATCATCAAATAGTTATTATTTAATTTTGTTTATCTAGATCAACCTCCAACTTACTCAGAGGGTTTCATTATTCCCAATACAAGAAAAGGCAAGAATATTAAGGGGGAAATATGCAGTTCACATACTATTTTTCATAATCTTTGTCTCCATAAGGCAGTAAAGAACAAGAAAAATTATAATGGTCATAAGAAAAATGAGAGAAGAAAAACAACTAGTTTTATTTTTATCTATGGTTATTTCTTCAAACTTGGAATTAGCAAATTTTGCCTCATTCATTATAAATAAGGTAAGAATTTAAGTGTTACATGGAATTTTGGTATAACAAGAAAATTTTTCCACTGACAAAGATAAAATAATTTGAAACTATGTGTTCCAATATTCACAATTATAAATTGAAATATACTGAGTGCTTGTAAAAATATTTTAAGTCCTTTTCACAACCATTGTTTTTATAATCTTGCAGGATGTAAATGCAGACAGAGTTCTATTTTATAAAAGAAAGTTAATGACAGGTATTTTGACTTCAGAATGTAATGAAAATTCTTATCTGGCTCTGTATCCTTTTCTTTCTTTTTTCAGTTAGATACATATTTTAAGGCTTTTACTTGTCATTTAATTTGACTTATCAAGAACCAATGAAAAAATACTCACCTAATGATATTGAATTAAAAATGATATAAATTATGGCAATGTTTCTGTTGTATGATTGATATAATTAGTAATCAATTTCATTCTGTTGAGTTGATGTTTGAGTAGAGACTGACTCTTAGTGCCCCTATGTTTAACAGAATGCAACATATCCCAATTCTGTGTGAGGCACATGATTTTTTTCTGTTTAAACCCATTGTTTTAGCCACTATGTCAATCCATCTTGTTGAGGGTCTTCTTTTTTTTCATCGATCTGCCATTCTCCCAAACATGATGACCTCACCAGCAATTGGTTTCTCCTGACTACATGTTCAAAATATGGAAGACACAGTCTAGCCATCCTTGCTTCCAAGGAGCACTCTTGTTGTGCCTCTCAGACAGATAAGCTGGATCTTTCCGCAGTCCATGGAAATTCAATATTTGCCTCCAGCACCATAATTCAAAAGTGCCAACCCTTCTCCTTTCTCCCTTATTTAATTGTCCAGCTTTCACATATGATTGGACTGAAAAAACTATGGTATGAGCCAGGGACACCTTTGTCTTCAAAGTGACATTGTTCCTTCTCAAGACTTTAAAGACGTCTTTTATAACAGTTTTTCCCAATGCAGTGCATCTTTTGATTTCTTAACTGCTGCTTCTGTGGGTGTTGATCATGGAACAAAGTAAAACAAAATCTTGAAAAACCTCAATCTTTTCTCCATATATCATGAAGTTGCATACTGACCCAGTTGTAAGGATTTTTCTTTTGCTGTTATTGAGGTGCAATTCATACAGAAGGATATGTTCTTTGCTCTTCATCAGTAAATGTTTCAAGTCCTCTTCACTTTCAGCAAATAGCTTGTATCATTTGCAAAACACAAGTTGTTAACAAATCTTCCTCCAATCATGATGCTGTATTCTTCTTCCTAAAGTTCAGCTTCTCAGATTATTTGCTCAACACAGAGATTGAAGAGGTAGGGTGAAAGGATACAGCCCTGACACACACCTTTCTCTATTTTAAACCAGGCAGTATTTCCTTGTTCTGTTTGAATGATTGCCTCCTGGTTCATGGACAGATTCTTTGAGTACAATTAAATGCTCTGGTATTCCCATTCTTCAAAATGTTATCCATAATTTATTATGATTCACACAAAGGCTTTTGCATAGTCAATAAAACATAGATAAAAATCTTCCTAGTTTTCTCTACTTTTGGCTAATATCCACCTTATGTCAGCAGTGATGTCCCTGGTTCTATGCCCTCTTCTGTATCCAGCTTGATTTTCTTGCAGTTCCCTGTCTATATACAGCTGCACTTGCTTTTGAATGATCTTTAGCAAAATTTTGCTTCCATATGATATTAATGATACTCTTCGATAATTTCTGCCTTTGGTTAGATCTCCTTTCTTGGGAATAGGCACAAATCTGAATCTGAAATCTGAATCTCTTCCAGTCACTGGGCCAGGTAGCTATTTTCCAAATCTCTTGGTATAAACAAGTGAACACCTCCAGGGCTGCATCTGTTTGTTGAAACATCTCTATTGGTATTCCATCAATTCCTGGAGCTTTGTGTTTTACCAATTTCTTCAAAGTAGCTTCCACTTCATTTTAGTACCACTGATTTCTGAAATGGTTGATCATCCACCAATTCTTTTCCTGTAATGACTCTGTGTATTCCTTCCATCTTCTTTTGATGTTTCCTGAGTCATCCAATATTTTCCCTATAGAATCCTTCACTATTGCAATTGAGGTTTGAAGTTTTTCTTCAGTTCCTTAAGCTTGAGAAACACAGAACATGTACTTCCTTTTGGCTTTTGTGCAAGCTCTTTGCACATGTCATTATAATATTTGACTTTTTCTTCTCTAGCTATCCTTTGAAATCTGTTTAGTTCTTTAACTTTGTCATGTCTTCCCTTTATTTTAGTGGCTTAACATTCAAGGGAAAGTTTTAGAGTCTCTTTTGACACGTATTCTGGTCTTTTTTTCCCCTGCCTTTTCAATAACCTTTGCCTTTCTTTATGAATGATGCAGTTGATACTTTGATATCATGCCATAATTCATCTGGTCTTCTATCATTAGTGTGTAATGCATTAAACCTGTTCTTGAGGTGGTCTCTGAATACAGATGGAGATATACTCAAGTTCATACCTTGGAGCTCATATACTTGTTCTAAGTTTCTTCAGTTTCAGTTTGAACCTGTGTATGAGCAGTTGATGGTATGGTCCACAATCAGCAGTTGGTCTAGTTCTGACATTTTATATTGAGCTTTTCCATCACATCTCTTCACAAATGTAGTCAATTTAGTTCCTCTATGTTCTATCTCGTAAATTCTTTGTGTATACTCATTGTTTTTGTTGGTGAAAAAAATGTATTTGCAATGAAAATGCCATTGGTCTGATAAGATTCTACCATTATATCTGATAAGATTCTTCAGCATTGTTTCTGTTACCAAAGCTATATTTTCCAGTTATTGAGCTTTCTTTGTTTCCTACTTTTGCATTCCAGTCACCAGTAATTATCAGTACATCCTCACTGCATGTTTGATCTGTTTCAGAATGGAGACTCTGGTAAAAATCTTTCCTATCTTCATTTGTTGCCTGAATGTTGGTTTGTAAACTTGAATAAGTAATACTATCTGGGCTTCCTTGTAGGCATATAGATATTATTCTATCATTGACAGTATTGAACTTCAGGACTGTTTTTTAAATGTCTTGTGTTTTGCTATGACAATGAAAACTATGCTACCAGTATTACAGATACTGGCAGGGTCACCAATGGTGGACAGTTTTCAGTTGAATTTCCAAATTAAGACAGACTAGGAAGAAGGTTATGGCTAACACATTCCCCCAAAAAATAGCTATTGAAAACCCTATAAATAGCAGAGAAACATTGTCAAATATTTTGCTGGAAAATGAGCCCCCCACATTCAAAGGCACTCAAAAGTCAACTGGAGAAGAGTGACCTCCTCAAAGTAGAGTCGACTTTCCTGACGAGAATGGAGTAAAGTCCCAGGGACCTCCATTTGCTGATGTGGCATGACTCAAAATGAGAAAGAACAAGTGTAAATATTCATTAATAATTGGAACATGGAATTTACATAGTATGAATATAGGAAAATTAGAAATTGTCAAAAGTGAAATGGAGCACATAAACATCAACATTCTAGGCATCAGTGAGCTAAAATGGACTGGTATGGACCATTTTGAATCAGATAATTATATAGTCTATTATGCCAGGAATGACAAATTAAAGAGTAATGGGGTCGCATTCATCATCAGTTCAGTTAAATACCTCAAAATACGCCTTATAATCATATTGTCAATGACTTCACAACCACAAATTATAAAATCTCCTCAATGCTGTCTTCAGCCTTCAAATTATTTGAACATATTTCCCAATGAAACTTCAACTCCTTGAGTTCTTTGATACTGTTTATCTTCTCATTTGTTGGTGTTCATCTTCTTTGTCTCCATAGCTACCTGTTGTGGTTTATTCTGTTCTTCTTGTACATAATTTCAAAAATTCATCCAATGAATCTCTTTTCTTTTTATCACAGCTTCATAATTTCTTCCAGATTACCCTACCTCCTTTTATGCAGATGATTGCAAACTTTTTTCTAGCTATAGTGGTTTTCTGTTTAGTTTTTATTTTTCTTTATTATGTCATTTATTTCTTTACACTACTAGGGGGATGAACTAGTATTTAACACATACTTTTCAAACACTCTAACACTGTGCTGCACCTCCAGCCCCATTTTAATTTTTTTTAATCTTGAGACATAGTCTCACTGCATTATCCAAGGTGCCTTTGACCTTGAATTTGGATCCTCTTGTCTCTGCCTCCTGCCTCCAGAGTTGTTGGTATGGCAGGTGTGCATTATTTTCTTAAATGAATATTTCCTTGCTTTGTTATCAACAAACACAATGCTAACTGTCTTTGTCATCATTTAACAAAAGCCACTTCAAATGCAAATTCTGATAAATGAACAGGTGCCTTCCTAAACAATTTTTTTCTTTTCCCATATATTTCATTTGGAATCTATTTTTGATAGATGTGAGACAGAAGTGTTTGATTAGTTAACTTTGCTCAACAAATTTTGTCTGTTGTTAGATTATGTGTATGTTTTTAAGTTTTACTGAACTTTAATTTTAGATAATCATATCATAGTCCATTTGTTGAATTTACCCTGGAGATAATCTGGATAATATTCAAGATAATTATTAAAAGCTTATACTAATAATGAAGATTTGTCATTCTTTTTTTTTCCAGCATTGTTTTAACTTTTAGAATATTTCTCTTATTTTGCATTCAATAGGATGATGTGAATCTACAGCCATACCAGCCTGATGTCCAATCTCATCAGATCTTAGAAACTAAGCAGGGTCAAGCCAGGTTAGTACTTGGATGGGATACAGTTTGGGAATATCAGAAGCTGTAGGCTTGGGACAAGGACCAGGCAGCTCACTCACAGAACAATCAGCCATCGGAAACCCTGGAAATAGCAGAAAAGCACTGGCAATAGTGCTGCCAATGGCAGAATGTTGGGTAGTGTTTGTTCTGTTGTACACAGGATCACTAACTTGATAGCATCTAGAAACAACAGGATGGTGTGAAAAATAGATTTTAAATGGTGATATCCCATATCCATCAATTATTCTAGAACAAATTGACTATCATGTTTTATAATTTATTGTGATATAGCTATTGGTGATTATTTTCTGTGATATGAAAATGTGGCTAATTTTTCCAATCCAAGGATACTAAATCTTTTATTTATTTATTTCACTGTTTAAAGTATGATTGGATGGTCTGCTAGTTTCTACAATCTTTATATTCCAAAAAAAGTTGGATTATTTGGGCAATTAATAAAGATTGATGAAAATTGTCTTTAAGGCCAGCAACTCTTAATTTTTATAAAATGTATATAATTTTCATATTCTATTTTCCTATTTCTTATTCATGTTTTTGTTAATTAGTATTTGCCTTAGGGTGGGAAGGAGGAAACTACATTGTAATAATAAGTGGTTTTGACAGAAACAAATCTCAAGATAATCAGAATGTTGGTTTTATCAGATAAAGATTTGTTATTACAAATATGTTCAAGGACTCTAAAAAGATGGTGGTAAATTAAGAATGCACATTGTAATTCTGCCTGGAGCAACTACTCAAAAACTAATACCAAGAAATGTAACTTCAATGCAAGTAGAGGAATGAGAACAAAATGTTGAAATAACAATCAGTCCAAATAAGTTAGGAAAAGAATAACAACAGCAAGAACAAAAAATGATATGACAAGTAGAAATTAGTAAATTGATGGAAAAATCTGCAAACAAAACCCTACTACATTATAAATGTACTAAACTCTCCAATTTTAACAGCCTCCATTTTCAAGACAGCAGACTCTAACTATATATACTATATATAAGAGACTGACTAAATATAAAGATGTCTATCACTTGAAAGTTAAAAGGAAAAATATATACAAGGCAAAGCATAGAAAGCTGGAGCTGCTATATTAATACACACCAAATTAGACTTCAAGGAAATCAGTGTTACCAGAAATAAAGTGGAACATTTCAAAACTGTAAAAAAGCCAATTCATCAGGAAGACATAGTAGTCATAAATATGTATGTACCTAATAACTGAGCTTTGAAACACATGAGGTAAAATTGAGAAAAATGAAAGGAAACAAACCTAAAGTGTTATTTGGAGATTCTTTGCTCTCCCACTTGAAAATTCATAAAAAATATAGGAGTAGAATAAAGATATAGAAGGTATAAGCAACATTTTAAAACAATTTGAATTAAATCTTATGTATAGAACAGATGTAGTTAAACATTGTATGGGAAAAACAACTTCAGTTGCTAATCTTTTAGTAAACAGTAGTTTTGGATGCATTTAATCAAATCTTAGAGGATACAAGTGAAACAGTACTTTTATAATTAATACATTATTGTTCATCTTCTATTTTTTCAGTATTATCTTATATGGTGACATATCGTTTGGTGACATTATAGTCTCTTACTAAGGTGAAGTGAAAACATAATGATTTTAATTGTCTTAGATCTCTCCCTGTAACATATAAGCTACCATTGGTAGTTACTTGACAGATATTGCCATTACTTTTCTGTCTATTTATTAATGTCATATTTATCACTGATTCTTGTTTTTTGTACTTTGTATCTGAAGATGGTAAAAATTACCTTTAAAACTACCTGGGATGACAGTTTTGGGTTCATTCTTGGAATATGCAATTTTTCTATTTTCTTACCAGTCTTTATTCAGCTTTTGAATTTGCATTTTCATAGGAAAATGTCTTTGCATAATAACAAAAATACTCAATAAAACTCAACTTTATGATGATCCATGTTAGAAATAGCAGAAAAAGAGCTGATCAATATCTCTCTTGAAGGTTGTCTTTTTGTATTAACCAGGGAGGAGATCAGTGGAAAGAAGGAAACTGTTCTGATATGTTTTCTTCATGCCCCCTTATTCTGGGATCATCTAAGACTACAGAGGCATCTGTGAAATTACTCATAGATCCAACTAACAGGACTCTTGCAATATATATTCCCTGGGAATATGTATATATATAGTGTACTTTCTTTATGGTAGCTATAATGATTGTTCTAAAAAGTAATTCATATCATTTTCTGTATTCTCTTAAACTGTTTAATACTTCTTAATTCTCTTACAATAAAAAACCAATTCTTTCAAAGTCTTCAAGGCCTTTTGTGATTGTCTAACACTTCCTCTCATTTCAACTCCCTTTTAAATCTCCTTTTCTCTACCCACATGCTCCAGGCCCTCCTCAAACACACCAGGCACAGCCTCTCACAAGGCTTTGCAATGACTGTGCCCTGTTCCACATGGTGATCTCCTTCACCCCGAGTGTCTGTTCAAATGCCACTTTCTCAATGAGTAAATTGAACACACAAATTACAACTATAATCTGTCCCTTTAGTCCCCAGTGTTGAGCACACCTCTCCTTGTTTTGTTTTTTCCATAGCAGTATCACTGAACACATATATTGTGCTTTTTTGTCATGCTTATTATTGTCTATTTCCCCTGAAAGAATGAGAATGCTGCAGGAGACTAAGTTTTGTGTGTTATTTGCACCAGTAAATCCTAAGAGCCTATTTGGTGATCTAAAACTACTTGTTGAATGGATAAATAGTGTTGTTTTCATAGTTTTAGAGTAAATAATGACATTTTAAAATAAATTAAAAATTTTTAATTGTATTTTAAAAATAAATAAAAGCTAACAGCACAAAGGAATAAAGGAGATAACATTTAAAATAAAAATATCTCTAAAATGAAAGAGCAGCTAGGTTTTAGCTCAGTTGGTAGAGTGCTTGCTCTGCGTGCTCTAGGGCGCTGGTTTGATCCCTAGCACTACAAAACTGGGAAGAGGACCTGGCAGCCCACTCCTGAAACACTCAGCCTTTAAAAGCCCTATGAATAGTACAGAAGCACTGACATAGTGCTGGGCGTGGCATGGTGTAGGGTAGTATTTCATTCTGTTTTACATAGAGTTGCTATGAGCTGCACCTGACCTGAAAGCACCTAACAACAACAAAAAGGAAGACACTGTAAAAGTGAGCAACTATGAAGTTATGTGTATATATCTAATAAATCTGTGTCTGTAGCAGAGGTGGAATCCTCAGTACAGAATTAAGTTGGAAATAAAGTAAAAAGCCAGAAATTAAATATATGTGCAAATTTGCTGGGCATGCAGCTTTCTAACTTTGATAGTACTTTTATGATAAGCTATATTAGTTTATGCCTGCAGGCGTAGCCCTGTGGCATCCGATCCCATCAGATCCCTGAAGCTAAGCAGGGTCGGGCCTGGTTAGTACCTGGAGGGGAGACCGCCTGGGAACACCAGAAGCTGTAGGCTTGGGAGAAGGTCCTGGCAACCCCCTCCCAAAAATCAATCTGCCATTGAAAGCCCTATGAACAGCAGAGAAGCTCTGACAATAGTGTTTCGCCTGTCGTACATAGGGTCGCTATGGGTCGGATACCGACTCGACGGCACCTAACAACAACAACAATATTAGTTTATATTAATATAGATATAACACTTTCTTAAGTATTTCCATGAGATATATTTCTGTTTTAAAATTGATTTGTATCTTTATGTTTAGACATGTCTTGTGTACCACCGCTAGATAGTGTGTTTTTATAGCTGAAACATTTAGTTCACATGCTTTGATTTTGCCATATTTGCAATTATTTCTATAATTTCTATGTTGTTTAATATTTGTCCTAAATTTTCAATTATTTTTCTATTCTCTATTTTCTGGTTTTGAATTAAGTGAATATTTTTGTTGTTCTACCTTTGCAATATTCATTTAGCAGTTATAGTTTTATTGCTTAAATATTTATTCCAAAAAATTTAACATTAATAATTAAATTTGAAAGTACATTGACCCCATTTTTATATCATTATCAATGTGAAGTTCTTATGATATCTTTACTCAGTAGATCCCATTTAATAACCAACTATTGTGCTATTGTTATTCTGCAAATTTTAATTATTTATTTAGATTGTTATATTAGTTTTATACCACAAGCTATTACTATTAATGTTGCACTAAAATAGTTTATATTTGTTTACATTTTACCAAAAATATACTATTGCCATACCTTGCATCATTTTTATATTTTAGATTTTCTGTACAAGCAATTTTTCTGTCTCTAGTGAAGCCCTTGAAATTATCTTTAGCAAATTTCTGTTCAATTGCAAACACTCATTTGTTGTTGTTAGGTGCCATCGAGTTGTACCTATCTCATACCAACCCTCATATGGTTTTTAATGATGATTGTTTTCGGATGCAAAAACTCATTGTTAGATTTTATTTCTATGGAATTACCTTTGCTTCATTCTTCCTTTCTTTCTTTCTTTTTTTTCCCCTGGTGTTGGGGAGGTGAACCTGGGGCCTCATGCATGCTTTTTGCAAGTGCTCAACCACTGAACCATACCGCTAGCTCATTTGTCACTTTGTCTTTGAATCAGGGTCTCACTAAGTTGTGCAGGCTGCTTCTGCCCTTGAACTTGTGGTTCTCCTGTTTCTTCTTCCCATGTTGCTGGGATTAAAGGACTGTGCCACCTCAACTGGCTCATTCTTCTTCTTCCTCTTTATCTTTTCTTCCCTTCCTTCCCTTAATTAAGGTACAGTTTATATACATTTTTTTCATTCCCAGCACTGTCAAAGCTTTCCCAGGAAGCTACTATTCAGCCCTCCATAAAGTTACTGATTTTTGTATTTGTAGAATCATATAATGAGAATTTTTTTTCCAGTCTGGTATCTTTTGCTCTTCATATGTTAATGAAGCCAACTTCTGGTTTTTCAGGTATAACTTCTATCATTTATACATAAATGAACATTTACTTTAGAATAAATCTATCACCAAATCAATGCTGCATAGTAAAGCCAGTGGCTGTAGAGCCACTTCCAGAGTATATACCATTTCAGATACAGCAGCTATCATTAGAATTACTACCTGGTAGTGAACCATTAACACTACCCTGTTCCATGTGGTTTTACTCAAAACAGACAAGAAAATTGAATGGGAAAATGACAATTTACTCCATTCTGGATCTTTTTACATCTCTAATAGTAGTACTTGTAAATCTGATTTACTATCTGGTTGGGGCCTGCAGCTGTAGCCCTGTGGCATCTGATCTCGTCAGATCTTGGAAGCTAAGCAGGGTCGGGCCTGGTTAGTACCCAGATGGGAGACCGCCTGGGAACACCAGAAGCTGTAGGCTTGGGAGAAGGTCCTGGCAACCCCCTCCCAAAAATCAATCTGCCATTGAAAGCCCTATGAACAGCAGAGAAGCACTGACAGTAGTGTTTCCCCTGTTGTACAGAGGTTGGCTATGGGTTGGATACTGACTCGATGGCACCTAACAACAACAACAGTTAACATATTAAAGTAAACTTAAAGTAAAGTAAAGTAAGGAAATTAACTCCTCTCAATCATTACACAATTTTGGTATGGGTCAGATACCGACTCGACAGCACCTAACAACAACAACAACGACAACATCTGGTTGGGAGAAAGTTGTTGCAGACTTACGGACTCCACTTTGCTCTTCTTGCTTCATTTTGATGATGTGCTTTACATCAATGATCTATATGCCTTATGCCTTAAGGTATCACCATGAGGCTTCTTCCAAATGCTAGGTGGAGCTATCTCATTCCAAAAGTTAGAACTGGTAATGATGGCAAAGTAGGTTGGCAAACATACTGAATCTACTATAAGAACTTGTGCTAAAACTTCCTTCAGGATTTGGTGTCTATATGTCATCTTTGATAATCTGGATTTGGTGTCAGATTCCATATCTAATAAAAATAATGAAAGACCTGAGTCTTTTAGCACAGTTAGTAAAGTGCTGCTGTGCACTTTCTGAGGCGCTGTAAAAATGGGAGAAGGTTGTGGCAGCCCACTCCTGAAAATAATCCTGAAACAATCAGCCATCAAAGGGTAGCTATGAGTTGCACCTGTCTCAATGGCAACAACAGGTACAGACTTGGGTGAATGCCTTTAGGCACCTTATAAGAAAGTTCAGATTAAGTATTTACGACATATATGTTTCATGAGGTTGTAATGTCCTTCAAAGTGTGCCTTGCCCTTCAATGAACAGTGAGTATGTAATAGCATAGATATGAAAACTGGTTATGGATATGATATTCTCCATTGTGGCAGCTAATGTCAAACTACTATTTTCCAGCTCTGATGTTTTCTGATTATAAAATTGAATACAAATACAGTCAGCCATTGAAAACCCTATGAGGGTCGCTATGAGTCGGATACCGACTTGACGGCACTAACAACAACAACAACAACAACAACAACAACAGTTAACCAGCTCTTTATCTTGCCAAAGAACAACATACTATGGACCATTTCACAGATCTCTACAGATGTACTCATTTTGATTACAGTTCCGATCCTGCTGACAATTGCAATAATCAAAGTTCACCTTACTTTTGACAGTTGCAATGCTATATGGACTTGCCATTCCAAGATCTTTTTATAAACAATATTATTAGCAATCCTAAATGAAGGCAGTCTCCCCAACATCAATCTTTGTCTAGAGAGGACAGCCACTTTCAAGCTTTCTAAATCCAAATGTCCTCTGAACTAGTGCATTCTTTACCATCTTAGCAAAGAGATCCTTAAGAGAACCTGGTGAATTTTAAAGTCAAAAATTGTAAATCAATTCTAACATTGCAATCTCTATGAATTTTCTAATCACTTCTTTAATATGACATCAAGAAAGTTCAGGCATCTCTGAGAAATGCCAGGTGCATGGCTGGTTGGCATGGCTGCCACTAGCAGCCTTTTAGGAGAGCCAGAATATGTCAGAGGATGTTCACTTTGGTAAATATTCCCAGTAAACATTGAGAAGGAATTTAATACTGCACCTAAATGCTGTGTTCAATTCAGAGACTGAAACAGTTAAACCTTGCACAATTCTCTTTACCAGTCTTCAAGACAAACATTACTGTACAAGTCATCCATATTACTAAAATCATAACTTTTCTCTACTCTGATTCATTCAATGCCTTTCCAAACATTTTCTACATTGTAAACATATGATTTTGAAGTGTGAAGTTGCTTCATACTTTCTAATGACACTTCATTGTTCTTAGTAAAATACAAGATCACCTACTTGGCTTATAAGAACCTTAGGATCTAACTTGTAATTCTCGCTTCTTCTAGTGTATGTCTTGCCCGACAACATCCTTTCCTCTTGTTTCAGTCATTTTGACTACCTTCCAATAGTCAAAAATCTCTCCCCTTCCAAGAACATTGAACTTTGACTATTGGCTTTCACTTGGTAGATTTGAGTTCATTTCTCTGAGATATTTCATGGACTGCATGTTGGTGGTACAGTTTCTGAGTCCTTTCATTGACATAGCTCATATGAAAATTTTCTCTGTACCCAAATTGCTAGATCTCTGTAATTACATTAAAATCTACAGTCATTACCTCACTATACTTATTTATAGAATTTAAGAGTTATAGAAAAATCTGTTGTCATCTGGGCTTGGTGGCTCATGCCTGTAATCCCAGAGACTCAGGAGGCAGAGTCAGGGAGGATCCCAAGTTCGAGACCAGAGGCAGCCTGCATAATTTAGAGAGACCCTGTCTCAAAAAGTAAAAAAGTGGGCTGAGGGTGCAACTCAGTGGTACAGCACTTGCACAGCATTAAGGTGCAAGGCCCTAGGTTTAATCCATTGTACTGCCAAAAAAATTCTGTTGTCAATTTGCTTTTTAAAATGTAGTTTATAGCGGGACACAATGGCAAATGCCTTTAATCCCAGCAACTTGGGAGGCTGAGGCAGGAGGATTGCAAGTTCAAGGACAGAGGCAGTCTGCATAACTTAGGGTGGCCCTGTCTCCAAATAAAATATAAAAAAATAAAAAATGGGCTGAGGGTGCAGCCCAATGGTAGAGCACTTGCAAAGTACATGCAAGGCCCTAGGTTCAATCCCCAAATACTGAAAGAATAAATAAGTAAATAAAATAAAATAAAATAAAATGTAATTTATATTTTATTTCTGGTCTAGATGCTTACAGAAAAAATTATACACACACACACACACACACACACACACACATTCTCATTAACTATAAATATTTCACAATAATGTTAGGGTGTCACTTAGAGAAAAACTTTATGTTAAAGATGTACTTCTTTTTTCCAGAAAAAAGTTTTCCTCTGCTTTCTTGTTTTGTCACTAACTTCCTTTTCTACTTCCATTGTATTTCTTCAATCATGAGGTGCTGTAACTGTAAAGAATAATCCCTATAGTTAAATAGGTTTTTTAGAGTAATGATTAAGAATATGGCCTCACTATTTTCCAACTGTGGTGACTTTTGCCAAGTATCTCAATCTTCTTTTGTCTTACTTTTTTCACTTGTAAATTACTATTTTAACAATAGATTCCACAGGATCAGTATAAAAATACATCTAAGGTGTTTACAATGGTGCATCACATATACAGTAAATATTATTATTATTATAGTATTTGGTAGAGTAAAAAACGTGAAAAATATAGTGTTCAAGTGAACCAAAGATATAGGGTATCAGTAGGTTCAAAAACATGAGACCTAAGAGGTAGCATTAAGTTCACAGAATGCTATGGGAAAGGCCTGTGAAGCCCGAAATCTTCTGTCATGTGTATGTGTTCAATTCATGAATGACCTTACTAAGAAAGGCAGGTGTCTAGCCACAATGGGACTTGCTTCTGATTCTTTCTCTGGGATCTGACTCAGAGTTTGCAAGCATATGTCCTAACCCATCTGAACCCAATGAATCATAGACATAAAGAAAATGGACCAACTGTTCAACCATCAATAGAATTCTTTCATCTCTTTGAATATGCCATGTTTTCTCCTATACTTGGTTGTAATTGAATATCACAGAAGGTATTTCCTCTGACTGAAAGTCTCTTTCTATATCACTGCCTTTTTTATCAATTATTCATATTTCATATTTCATCCTAAATCAACTTTCTCTGACAACTTCTGGCCCTATTTAGAGTACTTTTACATACACTTAGAGTACTACCTATTTAGAGCACTTTTACATAACTATTATCCAGTTTCAGCAATCCATACTTCTCAATCAGAAAATCCATCATGCTTTACTATAATTCCTTAATTATCTGACTCATTTGCTACATTCTCATTTTTTTCAGACAAAAGACAGTAACCTCTATGCTAAGGGTTATGTCCCAATGTATTAGTATA
>VMDO01036850.1:0-14815 GCA_007922755.1 Pedetes capensis
ATCTATGCATAAATCAAATAAGAAAATAACTCATAGATACACATTGGAGCTTTGGGGACAAAACAATACAGTTTCATTAATGATGCTAGAGAAACTCTAATCAAAATTAGACCTTCTTAATTGGTCAATATGAAACCTTGCATAATTTCTAGGCTTTATGACTTCATTTGACATTGTCTTCTAATAATTGTATAGGCATCTTTCTTTGAGGAATTAAAATACTCTTTAATGTGCTATTAAATTTGTTTTCATCCTAATATTTTCAAAACTGATAATAGTGCTTATGTATAAATAGGGACTGGGGTGAGCTCAGTTGGTAGAGTGCTACTTTGCAATCTCTGAGGTCCACAGCACTGCAAAAATAGGGGAAGAACATGGCAATCCACTCCCAAAGTAATCCTGAAACAATCAGCTATTGAAAACCCTATGAATAGCAGAGAAGCACTGATACAGTGTCAAGCATGCCACAGTGTTGTGGAGGGTTTCTTTCTGCTTTCCTAGGGTCTCTATAAGTCAGACCAGACTTGATGGCACCTAACAATGACAACAAAAATGGATAAGTAATACTGTAATATTTTATATTTCATATAAAATATTTTATACATATATAAAATATCATTGATTTTAGATCAATATTCTTTTCCATAAAAGATCATTCTATTCTATAAAAGATCCACATTCTTTTATGGACCACATAGTGTAATTGTAAGATGTGCTAATTTTGTTACATGCATCTCAACTTTACAGATGTTAAAATATGAATAAGGGTGTTTTGGTGATTGATACAATGGCATATTTATAAGCCTAGTTCAACAATAATAAAAGCAACTTGAATTATTCACATTGTCCTGCCATTAAAATTTGTAACTTCTGAAAAAGTACCTAGGAAGTATATTTGAGATGGCAGCAAAAAATACATACAATAACTTGTTTGGTGGCATAAAAAGAGCAAAACATAAGTGATGGGCTGTATTTTTTATTCCTTATAGTACTAAACTTTTAAAGGCTGAGATAATGCCTGTGATAGTCATATCAACCTTGCATTGAGTCTCACAAAGCATTTTGTTATTGCACACTAAGGGAGAAAGGATTTATAATCACTCATAAATATAGCAAAAGGAATTGCATTATAGCTGTCACCAATACAGCCATGCTATAAAAGGAAAACAATATGAACTCTGCCATTTCTGTATTAATCAAATTAGATGATGCTTTATTGTGGAACCATCCCACCAAAACTCAGTGGCTTAACACAACAAAACTTAGTTTCTGGACCACCTAAAGTTCAATGAAGGTTTTGAGATGTTCCAAGGTAGCTCTCGTCAGTGGAGAGGGGATTTGAGATTTGTGTTTCCTCTAAGTTTTGAACCTGCCATTTCCATCTGTGGCCTCTGAAATTGTTATGGAAAGGACACACAGGCAGAAAGCCATACTGAAACATCAGTCATATCTATTCTCTTTCACTAGAAAGATTCATATCGCGCAAAACTAATTACAAAGGCAGCTGGGAAATGTAGTACAACTCATGGATATCTGTTGATGTTGTTGTTAGGCCATCAAATCAGGTCCAATTCATAGCAACCCTATAGACAACAGAATGAAACACACTACCTCACACTGTACCATGCCCGGTACTATTGTCAGTGCTTCTCTGATATTCACAAGGTTTTAAATTGCTGATTATTTCAGGAGTGAGCTGCCAGGTCCTTCTCCCAAGACTACAGCATCTGGTATTCTCAGGCTGTCTCCCATCCAATGACTAACCAGGCCTGACCCTGCTTATCTGATAAATCACTAAATTTCCAAAAGGTTTCCACAAAACTCTTTCCTCAAATATAAATTAGGAATAAGTTTTTATAAGGCTTGAATTTAATGCTAAGAAGTAATGACATTGAAAGTGAGATGGTCTGTATATAATCATGCAAAAAACTTTCCTTCATACTTCTGGTAAAGTTTACCTTTTTCTCCCCCTTTTTGCTCAACTTGCACCTAAATCAGTCACATCTATACTGTAGGAAATAATCTATCACTGAATTGCTTGTGTTGTCATTGTAGTTGTTGTTAGGTACCATGGAGTCAGTATCTGACTCATAGTGACCCTACGTCCAACAGCCGAAACAGTATTGTTAGTGTTTCTCTGCTATACATAGGGTTTTCAATGGCTGATTGTGTTTTGGGAGTGGGTTACCAGGTCCTTCTCCCAAGCCTACACCACCTGGTGTTCCCAGGTGGTCTCCCATCCAAGTACTAACCAGGCCAGACCTTGCTTACATTCCAAGATTCTAAGATCTGACTAGATTGGATGCCACAGAGGTATGGCTGCAGGCTAATCACTTCTTGTACACAATAAAATGTAATACTGTATTTAATACAATTTTACTTATATCTCCAGTCACACGTCTACTTTTCTTTTTTAGTTGGGAAAAAATTATAGAATCTTAATCTTAATTGCTCCAAAATACTTAATCTTTTAGATAACAGAAATGTCATTAATATTATATCACATCATCTATTATGGACAAATGGAATTTTTTAAATAAAGATAGACATTTCAAAGTTTTATAGATTTGTTTCAACAGGCATGTTTTAATATTCTGTAACTTACTACAATTTGATACTAAAGAAAAACTAAGTTATTTGCCTTTGACTTGTTAGCCAGAGCAATTTATATTACTAAATCAATGTAGTGTTCATACCAAATGGAAGAAATAAAATTTCCTTTGAATTTAAAACAAAACCAAAATAAATATCTCACAAAATTTTAATTCTCTTTTGAAGTTTTGCTTTCTCTAATTGTACATGCATTATAAAGTTAATCATTAATTAATAATAATCACAACCATTTCTGTTGGAAGCCTCTGTATTCAAGTACTATCCATTTACCCTACAAATTGTAACTCAATTAATCTCCACAGTAACTATATGATGTAAATATTACTGCTCATATTCACAGTTGTGCAAACTAAGGCAGAGCAAACTGAGTAAATCGCCCAATGTCTGGGTCTTTGAAATTGGAGATGTTAAAAATTACATAATAACAGCAAAAATAAAGGAAATTGATAAAATATTCAGGTTTCAGAACTCCTTATAATTTTTTAAATGTAATTTAAAAATAGTGATCAATTTAATATGGGGAAGAAAGTAGAAGGAAAGAAGAAATATAAGCAAGAAAAAATAAATTGTCAGAGAGGGAAGGAATTTAAGAAGAAAGAAGACACGAATTTCAAGAAACATCATAGATGTCCTGCAGAACAAATGTGCATATTTATTTGTACTGAAGCAATCCCAAAACAATCAGTCACCGAAAACCCTATGAGGGTTGCAGTGAGTTGGACCCATTTCAATAGCACCTAATAAGAACACAAGATATAAATATATTAAAATTATTCATCATCCTGTAGTAACAATTATATTGGAAAGAATAATTTGACTATTTGTGGAGTAAATATCACCCTTTCTTCATGAAATAGGTTGAAAATAGGAAATAGAAATAGGTTAAAATAAAAAAGATAGAACAAGTTACGATATGATTTATTAAGTGTGTTAGGTGCCATTGAGTTGGATCCAATTTATATCATTATTTATCATATTATATACAATTATGTTATTATATATTATGTCCTCATGAAAACAATAATAAAAATAAGCTGGATGGCATTATCAATATTAAAAACAGTGTACATCAAACAAAAAATTTCTATGATAAAAGAGACATGATATAATGGTAAAAGTTGATTCATCATGAAGGCATGTTGTTGTTGTTAGGTGCTGTCAAGTTGTGACCCTCATAGTGACCCTCATAGGGCTTTCAATGGCTGATTGTTTTGGGGTTGCCTTGGGAGTGGACTGACACACCCTTTTCCCATATTCGTGATGCTATGAATCGAACTTGGAACCTCAGAGACTGCTGAGCAGCCCTCATGAAGGCAAACAAATCCTAAACATGTATGCACTCCATTACAGATATTCAACACATTGAAAGCAAAAATAACAGAAAGGAGCTGTAAAGAAATCTATAATAGTAGTTAGAAAACTCAATGTTTCTCAACCTGAAAAGGCTCCTGTAGTCTGGACTGCAGTTTGGACCCCAGGGCCTGACACAGGGGATGGGGAAGAACTGAGAACCAAAAGCAATGAGCAAGTACTATGTCAGACTGCAGCAGTGTCTTCCACCTTCCCTGCTTTCGTCTAACAAGCTAAATAAAGTGCCTGTCGAAATGCCTGCAAGTGCATCTCAACTGAACCTCACCTACCCCACCAAGAGGCCAGCAGATGGAGGCAGCTAAGCTAGGCCTGCAGAAGTACATGATCGCCACTCCTGTCAGAGGTGGCCATGCACTGGTAGATTCTCAGTACTATGTGAGGAGGGCAACTTTCCCTGCCAGGCTGGCCATCGCAAATACCTTTTCACCACAGAATCACATGCAGGTTTTTAGCCAGGAGTCAGGGGTTGTGTGCTTTGTTAACAACAACAACAAAAAAAATGTCACGTCATCTTTATTTTTATCAGACTGTATATTTATAAAGGAAATAACTATCTTATTTCACAGACCTGATTCTAATTGTATGTAGGAGCATCATCTGTATTTTTGAAAATTAATCTGGACATGCAATGTCACAGTGGAACAATTCTTTCTTAGGTAACTTTTTCGAATGACCTAATAACTATAATCTAATCAGATTTTATTTGCCTTCTTAAGTTAATTTTAGAAATTTATATTTTACTAAGGTTTAATAAGACAAAAAGATCACTTTCTACACTGCAAATGTCAACTGTCTTCCGAAGAGCATTAGAAACATATGCAATCTCTGAAAGGAAAAGCTGGGAGAAGGAAGGACTGGAGGCTGCACTGCCAACCTCAGCAGCTGCTCTACCAGCACTGGGGACTTCAAAGCTCCCCTAGGCGCTCCTGAGAACCTCCTATCTGCTGTTGAGCAAAACTCGGCCTCCAACTGCCTCCAACAAATACGATTTTGTTTGTATTTCCACCTTTGATGTCTCATCAGAGAGGCTTTCCAGGGAGATGGACAAGTATAAGGGCAGGAGGTGTGTGGAAATTTCCCACAGACACTGTGAGGGACACAGAGCAGGATCAACAAATGAGGAAAAAGTGAACAGAAAGTGTGCTGCTTTATTGAAAAACCAGCTAGTGGATTAACAAAATAAGATGGCCCATAATTCTAGGCTTATACTCTTTACCTCTGTATAGATTCTATGCCTGTGGACTAATAAGATTTGATTTATGCATGGCGTGAGTGGTAAGAGATCCAGCAAAACTGTAAGCAAAAGAGGGAATTAATATGTTCCATTAATTACCACCATGGGACAAAAACATCAAAGCAACATTTTTTTTTCTTTTTCTTTTCTTTTCTTTCGTTCTTTTGTTTCTTTTGTCAGCACTTGGGGGTTGAACTCAGGGCCTCACACATACTTTGCCAGTGTTCTACCAATGGGCTGCACCACCAGCTCAGCCCAATTTTTAATTTTTTTTGTTTTGAGACAGGGTCTCACTAAGTTATGCAGGATACCTCTGACATTGAACTCACAATCCTCCTGCCTTTGCTTTCCTGACTTGCTGGGGTTAACGGCAGGAGCCACCACACCCAGCTCAAAGCAATGCTTCAATTTCATCTTCCCTCTTGGAAAGCAACATTAGGCTTGACAAGTTCATAAATACATGGAAAATTGGTAAAGAAAATCAACCAGAAGTCACTGTTTGTTGTTGTTGTTAGGTGCCGTCGAGTCAGTATCCGACTCATAGCGACCCTCTGTACAACAGGGGAAACACTATTGTCAGTGCTTCTCTGATGTTCATAGGGTTTTCAATGGCAGATTGATTTTTCGGAGGGGGTTCCCAGGTCCTTCTCCCAAGCCTACAGCTTCTGGTGTTCCCAGGCGGTCTCCCATCCAGGTACTAACCAGGTCCGACCCTGCTTAGCTTCTGAGATCTGATGGGATCAGATGCCACAGGGCTATACCTACAGGCCTGAAGTCACTGTTACATTTTAAGAAAATAATGCAGTATTTTAGATGCAATTTTGAAGATTAATATGGCTCTCTGGCTAAATATTGGTCCAGAACAATATGTTTTTCAAAGACATTTTTGAGTTAAAAAATAAATTGCTTGGAAGAAGAAAAAGAGGGAAGCAAAACAATATATTCCAATTATTGTAACTATATTTTGGCAGCCAACATTAAAGAATGGACTTCTTGTTCTCTTGTATTGAACAGTCTTTTGGTGAATGGTGGTCATTGTTTTACTTTTTAGAATAATTTTGCCTTTCATCTAATTTCTCTAAAAATCTGGGCTGTGACATAGCTCTCTGTTCATCAGGTCTATGGGGGTAATACAAGTCAATTAAATTTCAGCAGAACATGTAATTACTGTTGGGAGTCCCTCTGCAAGATTTTCGATTTCTCTTTAGGGACTTAGAACTGAACAATGAATAATTTTGGTTTAATTAAAATTCAAGTACCAAATCCCACAAGGCTCATTTTACAGAGACCTGCCAATCAGTCAATTGACAACTCGTAAAACTCTTGCTCACTCTGTGACTGCCTTTTCCCCAATGATGTAACCCCCTAATGAAGGACTTTTGTTTTCTGATATACCAACCCAGATATCTCGTAACTTGGCACTCTTATAGTGAAAGAAGTGACATTCTATTCCAAAATAATGAATTATGTGCACAAGCACTACAGTTCTAGTTTATACCAATTTTTCTTGAAAAATACAAAGGTCATTTTTTTCTCTTGCAACATTAAAATTATAAATGTTTTAGTACATATTTGTATATATATAGTTTACAACAAAACTTGAAAGCTAAGTAACCTAACTGAAACCAATGGCATGTGTTGTTGTTGTTGAGTGCCATTGAGTCTGCTCCAACCATAGGGACCCTATTTACAACAGAACAAAACACTCCCAGACATTGTGCCATGATCGGCAGCATGTCAGTGCTTCTCTGCTATTTGTAGGGTTTTCAATGGCTGATTGTTTGGGGGTTGTTTCAGGAGTGGCCTGCCAGGTCCTTCTCCCATTTTTGCAGTGCTGGGGATCAAACCCAGGGCCTCAGAGCACACAAAGCAGCACTCTACCAACTGAGCTAAAACCCCCAGGCCCTAATGGCATGTGTAAGAGTGTTTATTTAATTTTTATCTACTGAAAGTACAAGAGAGAATAACAAAAACATGTTTTCTGTTTTAGCAGTCCTAATAGTCTGGGAGGAAACAAACAGATTTAATAAGGAAATACTTTAATATGAAAGAGATATATTGACTTTGTAAATAAAGGTGGGATTGAACAAAGCCCAAACAGAAAGCATCAAGGAAAGTTTAGATAATTCTGCCCTGACACTTGAGGAGTGAGTAGGAGGTAGCAGGCTGCAGTATTTGTGGATATGTGGCTATCAGCCTTAGGCATGTGCTGTGAAGAGACGCTGGGTTGGAAAGAATTATCTAAGTATGAGAACTCATGTGTGAGGTTCAAGAATTAAAGTAAGAACAACACTTTATAGAACCAAAATAAGTGTTATAGAGATTACACACTACAGAAGGGACAGGTAATTAAAAATTATTAATAAATTCTTTTAAAAATAAACTTTATTGCCAGACGTGGTGGCTCATGCCTGTAATCCCAGCATTTGGAAGGCTAAAGCAGTAGGATTGTTAAGTTTGAGGACAGGCTGGGCTGTATAGTGAGACTTTTTTGCAAAACATAAAAAAATATAAAAATAAAAATAAACACACAAAAGGACTTTAAGAAGCAAAAAAGAAATTAGTGGCTTCTAAAAAGAAAATAGCAAAAGTTATTCCATCTATAAATCTTAGTAAGTTCTCCATAATCACAGAAAATATACTAGACTTTACTTATGCAGCACTTGAATATTGGCTGTATTACTACCTGTGTGTAATTTTTACACTTGGAATAAATCTCCACAATTCTCTTCCAAATTCCAACCTGGGCCCTGTTTGCAAACTCTATGAGTTTAGCTACATGAACAATATTACTGTATCCTAGATAGAGAACATACCTCACTTAAGTAGCAAGAAAACAGAGGAATAAGTAGTTGAAATCCTTTGAATGTTCAAGCGGGGAAATACTTTAATGATATTTTTTCCTTAGAGAAAAAATCTACCCATTCAAGTCAAGTCAGATACCTCATTTGAGTACTGCCACTCAAATTGGCAAGTGAAGGGCTTGTTCATAACACAAGTAAAAAGGAATTGAATAAAAAGAGCACAGTTATGTCCCCGAAAGCAATATGAATGACATCTGTGGTCATGTTGTGAAGAGCACGCTCACATTTCAGGAGTCAAAGTGACCCTCAAAATATGTTAAAATGAGTGGAAACTAGATATGTTGTCTTTTATACATGAGAAGTAACCCTAAAGTTTCAGTTCAACTATCTAGTTTAAGAATCAGAGCAATAATCAACAAAGTTAAGGAAAAGCTGTAGAGGTAATGTTTGAAATAATTCAGACCTAGTGGTGAATATTATCATCAAAATATAATAAAATTTTAAAAATCTAAATCCTAATAACAATCTGTTACCTGTATGGACAAAACCAGAAAAGAAAAATGCAGCTTCTGATGTATCAAAGATAAATAGCTTAAAGGAAAATAGAGGAATGGCATAGTGATGCCTAAGAGGCACCAAGACACAGTCCTGTGTATATTTTCTGTTACT
Source organism: Pedetes capensis (assembly GCA_007922755.1). Taxonomy (NCBI): domain Eukaryota; kingdom Metazoa; phylum Chordata; class Mammalia; order Rodentia; family Pedetidae; genus Pedetes; species Pedetes capensis. The sequence continues at coordinate 8,692 of VMDO01036850.1, forward strand.
ACTTCTTATAGTAATTACAGCAGGTGTTTGTTCATTTCTTTGATATGCCAAGCACTGTAGAAAAGATTTTACACAGATTATAAAGTTTATCATCACAGAAACATGAAGAATATTCATTACTGTTCCCCTTTTACACATGAAGGTTCTAAGGGATAACGTGGTTATTAAAAAACTTTCCCAAATTCTCACCGGTGCTGGAGCAGGATCCTGAGCAAGGTTTGAGCCAACACACACTCAGCATTCTTTGCATACTAAATATCTTACTTTTTAATAACATGTGAAGAGGAGTTTACATTTTCAGGAATTTTCTGGGTGAGTGACATCACGTTGACAGTTTGAAATGATCCATGATAGAGGTGTTTAAATTACAGTAACCAGCAAACTTTATAAGTAAGGATCATTTTTAGAGCTGGTTGTTAATCATTTACCAGCACCGCTACATGTGTATTAAGTCTAGTAGGTTAAAATTAGAGGAAAAATAAACTTTCAGAGTCACAGTATGTATCAGACTATACATGTATATTCCTGTTCCACAGTACGCTGAGAGATAATCTGTTCTGTGCTCTCATGAATAGGGCTTGACAGATGAATTGTGTAGATCACAAAAAAGTGGGGCTTAGAGTGGAGATGGCTCAACAAGTATGTGGTATGTGCATGTGTGCAAATGCAGGTGTCAGTGTGTGTATAGTAGAAGGAAATACAGCTAGAACAGAAGAATTTGGTTTTGTAATAAAAAAATTACACTGAATCAGAGTAAGGTTGTTATTGCATTATTAAAGCATCCTGAATGTCAGTGGAATTGTCTTCCCCAGAAAAACATGCACAGAAGTACAGAGAAAGAGTTTAGAATCCAGACAGGAACTAAAATCAGAGGAGGTACACTCTGTGAATCACTGGTGAACAGTAGGAATGATCTGGCCTGAGGAGCAGGTCAAACATGGATTTCTAAATGTTCAGGAAAAACCTCTAGGAGAAAATCTAATATCTAGTAACTGCTGGTCTTAGTGGTTGAGTATTTGCTGCTTTGGTAACTTTTGCGTCAAAGAAACTGAGAGTGAACGTGTCACACAAAACCTCTCTTGTCTCTTTTGATTCTTTAATATCAGAATAACTACACAGAGAAAATACCACAATTTTTAAGAGCTAGAAAATATTATTCTAACAATAATTTATTTAATCTAAAATCTATAAAACTAAAAGTTTAAAAATAATCATTAGAATTGTTTGGCCTCAAGACGTATTTAGATTCCACATTCACATCCTGATTATTAGAAAACTTCCAGTCATTTGATTAGAGGTAATTAGTTTTAGTCTATTAGGCTCTCTCATCACAAAGTTGAGCGTAATTTGTTCACTCAGAAGTATGATTTCTTTATGCAATAATTATTGACTCTTTGTAATTAGCAATTATTAAAATAAATACTCCTTTTATAAGACCCTCCTGATCCAAGAACTGATTATTGTAGCATTACTCATCAGATAAAGAGCTATTTAACAAATTACTCTTTCTCAATGACTCTGAAGCTAGAGAAGCAACAAAAAAATTATATTAGGTCATTGATTTCAAATTCATGAAAAATATGCACTGCATATGAAAATCAGGAGTGGTTGTAAAAATAGTGTTCATCTTCCTTTTCTCTCATCCTTAAATTTTGAACATTATGATTTTAAAATCCTCTGGCATTATATTTTGATAGGATTTTAGAATTTACTAGGAGCTTCCACATTCAGCAATTGGCTCGATAATCATTACTATTCTAAGAAATGGTAAAATTTATAATAGTACAATAGTTTTATAGACGAAGAAATCAAGACAAAAATATTAATATTTTTTTACTTTTTGAGACAGGGTCTCACTAAGTTATGCAGACTGCCTCTGGTCTCGAACTTGCAATCCTCCTGCACCTGCGTCCCAAGTCACTGGGACTACAGGCATGTGCCACCATGCCCAGATGTATCCCACTTTTGTTTAGTTCTCTTTCCTCATTGTGTACCATGAGGATTTTAGCTCTTTACATTATTATGTTAGCTTGTTATGGCTTAACATGTAGATACTGTAGTTACAAAACAGAAAAAAAAAGAGAACCAGAAGGATATTAGAAAGGAAAGGAAGAAAAATAATGGAAATTAGGGCAAGAAAGAAAAAGAAAATATTTTTGAGCCTTGATATTCCTATAACTAAATGTGCCTTCATTATTAGAAATGTTTGCTGTTTGTAAAGAATTAATTTAATTAACTATTTTTTAATAATTTTTAGCTGGAAAATTTCCTATAACTATTGGTTGGAACAGTTTCTATATAAGTTTGATCATAACTGCTTTTTAAAAAGTTGTAGCAAGAGTAACATTTTGTGATCCAAAAGTTGCTGAGCAGCACTTTTCTTTTTTATTGGAGCATTTCTGTAATAACCAAGTAAATTAGAATTTACTCCACAATAATGGATAAAACAGATACACTTTGATCCAGAGGGAGTGGAAGACATACAGCATTGTCCCTATATGCTCTTTGGAAACAATATTATCCATTTTAGTATTCAAACAAAGAGTAATTTGTAAAGGTTGCATGCTCTGCAGAGTCATTTTGTCAAATTGCTGAAACCTAATGATTTCTTTAGGGACTGTTTCAACTGCCATGCCATTCAGGACACATCCAGAGGACAGCTCATTTGACAGTACTTTGGGGAAACATATTTGTCTGAGTATCAATTTCCTGTCAGCTTACATGCTATCTCTATAAATTATTAAGGCAATTGTAAAACTGGAGAATGTGGTTTTCAAGATGCATGACTTCTTGTTGTCTTATTTGACCATATAGAAAAAGAAAGACTTTCTACCAGAGTGATCTATTGAAGATTGTATTATGTGATCATTACTTCTTGAGCCATCTTCTAATAATACAGTCTGATAAGATTTTACTCTAAAAAAATGTGATATAAAGTTTCACATGTTTTTGAATGGCTTAATACTTCATAAAAAGTTTACAGACATTTATTTTGCAGCATTTTGAATTTTTCAGACAAGAATGGACCACAAAAACATTTAATGACTCTCCAGAATCACTCTGCTATTCAGTGGCAAAGAAAATAATTTAACTAGAATTCCCAATTCCTCATCTATGGCTAGTAAATGAGCTGGAAAATCAGCTGGGTGCCAGGGCATACACCTGTAATCCCAGAGACTGGGGAGGCTGAGACAGGAGGACCAGAGACAACCTTTAATCTCTTTCTCAAAAACAGAGAATAAAAAAGGGTCTGGGAGTGCAGCTCAGTAGTGGAGAGCTTACCTAGCATGTGGGAGGCCCTAGGTTCAAAATCACTGTACTGGGAAAAAAAATAAAAACAACTGGAAATTTCATTTTCAACTCAGTGTTATTTAAAATGGGTTAACCTCTATCTGTGGTTGAGACTAAGGGTTTAGGAGAAATTTTACCTGACACTACCACCTAAAAGCTCAGACCTTGCGCACGTGAAATAGCCTGTCTACAGTTCAATTTCCTCCCTTGTAAAATTGAGTTTTGAATATAGCTGAACTCAAATGATTGGATAAATTAACATAAACTCTAATTTTAAGTATATGGAATAGTCTCTGGTACATAATATTCAAAATGTTACCCATTATTATAATGTATTTCAGTTATCAATTGTCTATGTGTAACCTAGCACTACACAGTTTACTGGCTTAAAGTGACAAAAATCCATTATTTTACTCATGAACCTGCAGCTTGTACAGAAATCAGGAGTTTATACTTGTCTCTGCTTCTCACTGCATCATCTGAGGAGCCCTGGACATGTTCCTTGAACTTGATTGACATTTTTTAATATTTAGGGTCACTAAGTCCTTACTGAAAATTCAGTCATCATCATCACCAATGTTGCTTAATTCCATTATCCTTTTCAGACTATCTTCTTACATGTATATGCCAGACCCTTTTCATCTGTTCTGCATCTTGCTTCATTATTTTCAACACTCTATCATTCTTTTGGGGCTGGGATTTCGCTCAGTTGGTAGAGCACCACTCTGCAGTCTCTGAGGTCCAGAGTTTGATTCCCAGCACCGCAAACAAGGGAGAAGGATGTGGCAACCCACTCCCAAGGCAATCCTGAAAACTGCCACTGAAAACCCTATGAGGGTCGCTATGAGTCGGACATGACTCGACGGCACCTAACAACAACAACATCATTCCTTTGGGCTAAGGGTTGGCTCAGTTTGTAGAGTGCTGCTCTGTGCTCTCTGAAGCCTTGGGATCAATCCCCAGCACCAAAAAAATGGGAGAAGGGCCTGGAAGCCCACTCCTGAAACAATACAGAAACAATCAGCCATTGAAAAGTCTTCTTTGAATAGCAGAGAAGCACTGACATAGTGCAAGGCATGTCAGTGTCAGGAAGTGTTTCGTTCTGTTGTGCATAGGGTCACTATGAGTTGGATCTCAACTCAAGGACTCCAAACAAGAATCATTCTTTCTGCCACATTCTGTATTATTCTTTTGGTTCTGTCTCATTTTCAGCTCTGTAAAAATCTTTTCCTGTTTATAAAGTCTTCAGTTCTTTATAAATTTTTATTTAATCTATCCAGTGAATACTTGTGATAATATATATTTCCAGAAGTTTTAATTATTTTTTGATCAAATTTGCGTTCTCTTCCCATAATCTTTATTATTTATTAATGGCTTCTATTATTTTATCTTTGTATTCATGGGAACATATTTGTGTTCCTTTCAGATTGTTTTGTTATCATCAATTCACAAGGTGTCTGTTCTTTTTTATTGTAACCAGCTAAATCTTCCTACGGTGGTTTATTTCAGCATATGCTTTAAAACTTTTGATCGTGAGTTTACCTTCTGTAAGATCTGATTTTCCTGTGGAATCCACTGAGTGTTGAATAGTGGGCCATTCAGTAACTTTTGTCTCTTTCAAGGCTGTAGAGTTTACTCCACCATGTTATCTTCATAATTTAGAATCCCATTAAAATGTAAACATTATAAAATTTCTTATGGTGTAGACACCCATCACGTAACTATTTTAAAACCGTAATTTCTTCATTATATTACAGGCAAAAGTGGACATTAATCTAACTTCTTTTGCATGACTGGGCATCTCACTGATAAGTCAAATTGAGGCAGAAGGCTCAGCTGTAGTTCTTCCTCTGTAAAAGACTGAACCTATCCTATAGAATCAGTTTGCTGCCCTCTACCCTCTTTAGCCCCCAGGTTGGTAACTCCCACTTATTGCACCAAGAACTTCTGAGCCCTGGGGTCTGCCTTATTTCATTCACATATGAATGTGCATATTTAATATCATATAAATTCCAGTCTATGCCTATACATATTTAAAACAAAGTCAAAACATTCTTAGTCCATTTTGTTTAAAATTTCTGTAACTTTTAGTTATTTCAATTTTATTTTTAATTAACTTAAAGGATCCAATAAAACGTCATCTAAGGTGTTTTGAAAATAAAATTTATTTATATAGTTACCTAACAAATCTAAACTACCTCTGTTACCATTATCACCATTCACATGGAAAGTACTTGCATTGAATTGTGGAATAAATACATTACTACATAATTAATACGGGCTGGGATTTAGCTCAGTTGGTTAAGCACTGTGCTGCAGTCTCTGAGGTCCTGAGTTCAATTCCCAGCACTGCAAAACTGGGAGAAGGGCCTGGCAATCCACTCCCAAGGCAATCCCGAAACAGTCAGCCACTGAAAACCCTATGAGGGTTGCTATGAGTTGGATACCAACTTGACAGCACCTAACAACAACAACAACAACATAATTAATATCAACTAGAACACAAATTTAGTATTAAAAAATTCAAGAACATGTTTCCTTTATCAAATGAAAGTAAATCTAAATGATTAAATACAATAACTACTGGGCTTGAAACAAGGTAGCGCTTGAGTTTGTATACCACTTAAACATCTGATTTGGGATCCATTTTACACCTAAAAATATATCCCCTCATAAAGTTATGTCATGGTTCCACCAACAAAATTAAAGTCTATGAAAGTATATAAACATGTAAAATGTTACAATTACTAGATGGTATTGTAGGTCACTATGAATCGGTGTTAAGAAACACTTTAGGATATAGGCACTCTGAATATGACCCCAGTAGCTCAGC
>VMDO01036851.1:0-14818 GCA_007922755.1 Pedetes capensis
CTAGCCCTGAGTAAGCACCACATAGAGAGGAGTATTATTTAAAATATCTGAAGGAAAATTATAAATAAAAAGTATTAAATATATAAAGTAGTTCTCTTTGAATTTTAAAGATCTTTAAGCTGAAAAATACAAGTTAGATTCAATAGTGAAATCTGAAGTAAACTTTTATAATATCATATAAAACCACTTAAAATTTAGCTACCAAGTACAGAAGTTGGAAATATTTAAAGAAATAAATTCCTGTCTTATTTAAATAGCAATACAATCCATTTAACATCAAGTTTCAATAACTTAAATTAATGTCCATTAGATGTAGAGTTTCACTATATCCACAATAAAACATAGATGGAAATTTACCTGTTCTATCAGTACAGAAGGGGAAACTCAAAATATCAAATTTATTTTAAATATAATTTTATTTCATTTAATAAATAATCATATTGGTTAATCAACTCTTATAATTTATACTTTCTTCTAATCTTTCACTTCTATTATGGTTTGAGTCTAAAATGTCCTCCACAGGTAATGTGTTTGGATGTTTGGTCCCTAGGTAGTGGTGCTGTGTTGGGAAGCTAGGGAATTTTTGGCAGGTTGGTCCCAGCTTACAGAGGTAGGTCCTAGTTTTGTGGAAGTAGGTCATTGGTGGTGGGCCTTTGGAGGTTTTATGTGGACCCCCACTTCCAGGACATGCTCTCTGCTTTGTGATCACCAAGATGGGAGGTTCTCCACCACAGGCCCTGCCACCTGTTCTGCTGCCCTACCTGCCCTGCTTCCAGGGCTCCTTTCCTCTAGGGACTGAAATCCTCTAAACTGTGAGCTCCAATAAATCATTCTTCCCATAAGTCTGTTTCTGTCAGGTATTTTGCCGCAGTGATACACAAGCTAACACAACTTTTAAGTGCTACTTGACCTAATTAGCCTGACTCCATGCCTCTTTGGAGCTTGAGTCTTTAACACAGTATCTAGTACTTGAGAGATTTTCAAAACATATCTCTGGATTTAACCACTCCATGAAAAAAAATTCATCATTCATGAGGTTGATTTCCTCACTTTTCTCCTTGAGAAACCTTTATGGCTTGGCATTTTTATCCAAACTATATATCCTGTCTAAAATAAATACACTCAATGCTCCATATCCACATTTGTGGATTCAATCAACTAGGAAGTGAAAATTTTTAAATATTGCATTTGAGCTAAACATATACAGACACCTTTCCTTGTCATTATCCCCTACACAATTCAGTACAACTATTTACATTATGTTTGGTATTATAAGCAATCTAGACATTATTTAAGGCATATAGGAAGATATACATTTTTTCTATGCAAGTACTATGACATTTTACATAAGGTACATGAGTATCCACAGATTCTGATATCCACAAAGAACCCTAGAACCAAGCCCATATGTATACCAGTTGATAACTGTACTGTCTTTCATATCTTCTCTACTGAAGAAAAGTCACAGTCTTTAATAACAGCGTAATACTACAGTATGGAGCTGGGATTTAGCTCAGTTAATAGAGCACGGCGCTACAGTCTCTGAGGACCCGAGTTCAATTCCCAGCACCACAAAAATGGGAGAAGGGCCTGGCAATCCACTCCCATGGCAATCTCGAAACAGTCAGCCATTGAAAACCCTATGAGGGTCGCTATGAGTCGGATACTGACTCGATGGCACCTAACAACAACAACAACCACAGTACAGTGTCTGCAGTTCAAAAACTGTCCTTAAATCACTTCTATTGAATAATTTAATGAAGTTTTTCCAAGTCATTCAATGTTTCTTTGCTTCAAGTTGCTCATTGTTAATTCAGGGATAGTAACAATACTATAGCTTTTTAGAGTCATGTGAAGAAGAAATGAATGAACACACTTTGTAAAAGGCAAAAGAAATGCAAATCTTTGTTAATATTACAGAGTTCACTTTATAAAGACCATTTTAGACTTTACCATTCTTCCTTATTCTCTGTGATTACCTTCAGATGATAATGATTTCCTCTGTACTTAGGTCTTATCACATGCATCTGTTAGTTTCACAATTCATGCGTGCATTCAACATGTGTACTGTTTAGTATTGTCTCATTTGTCTGTGTATGGTGTATTTGAGACTAGTAACAGAAAATAAGGAACACCCATAAGTGATATGCCCAAAAGTTCTCTCTGGGCAGAAATAATATTTAGTGTTTGTTCTGACTCATTGTTCATATTGAGACTTAGAATGTATATGAGATGCATTTATCTACTTTATACTTATATTAGTTAAAAGACTGAGATGTAATTGCTAGTAAAACAAATTCAAATGACCTACCTCTAAAAACCAATGTAATTTTATAAAGTTATTTGCAATTTTTATTTTAATAAATCTTATTAGTTTTTTCTTTAATAACATTTGAAATTTTATAAATAACCAATTTCAATTTCAATAAATCTTAGTTCTTTAATAGCTTATTTGAAATGTCAACATATCATTCTGTAATATGGTTTCCACACCAACTTCAACAATATCTTTACTGATAAACATCAAAAATTACAGTGAAAAAATATTTTTATTAGGAGCCTCAACAATCATTTCAATATACATTTCTCTTCACACCAAAAGCTGTTCTCATTACTAGATGATCTTATCCAATAATCTAATTAGAAAAAGACCACTTTCTTCATTACTATCTTATTCATTTGTACAAGAAATTAAATTTGTTAAGGTAATAATCTGAAATACCCACCAATGGCTTATTTTATAATTAAACTGTTAGGTAAGCACTCCATAAAATGTCAACTAACTGGTACTAGAGCTTTGGAAAACCATTACATTGTTCTCTTCTCCCCTTCATCGTAGTAAATCTGAGTCAATTTAATTATTTCCACAAGACGCTTTGTTCCTGCCTTTGTCTTATCACTGGCACTCCTGAGACTCTCTATTGTATTTACCATCAAGCTATCTTTGTCCCCACATCAAAATCTCTGAAGTACAATTTCACCTTACTAATAAGTGGCAGAAGAATGCCACTGAGGAATATTAGGCATTCCCTCACACCAGATGAGTAATTTCCTTTCCTCAAAATTCCATCAACAGAGAAAACAATTCAAATACTATGACCAAGACTAAATTAACATTAGTCCTAGCTGTTGTCCTTCATGGAGAATTAGTAAATTTAAAAAGGACTCTACAGTTATTGGTAATGCTATATGTCTTTCAAAAACAATATAATATGGTTACAGTTATTAAATGTTATAGCCATTAAATCTAGAGCTGGGATTTAGCTCAGTTGGTAGAGTGCTGTGCTGCAGTCTCTGAGGTCCCAAGTTCAATTCCCAGCACCGCAAAAATGGGAGAAGGGCCTGGCAATCCACTCCCAAGGCAATCCCGAAACAGTCAGCCATTGAAAACCCTATGAGGGTTGCTGAGTCGGATACTAACTCGACGGCACCTAACAATAACATTAAATCTAGATGAGAACTTAAATGGTGATTAATATTTATTTTTGTAACTTTCTGTATTGTCTCAAACTTCGCCATATGAATTTAAGAAAAAATAATCAAGAGTGAATTTCAATAGGTAAAGCACAAGAAATTGGAGTGACATAAGGAAAATAAGTTGTGGAAAATCTATTATAATTTAAGAAATGCATTTTGGCTATTTAAATGTAACCAATACAATACTGCGTGCTACTACAAGCCAGGCATGGTAGCACACACTTGTAATCCCAGCACTTAGGAGGCTGAAGCAGAGCATCATGAGTTCGAGGACAGCCTGAGCTACATAACCAAACCCTGTTTCAAAAGAAAAAATGCAAATACTAAATAAAATTTTAAGTCATGAAAAATATACTTCCACTACAGCTATTTTTAGCATTGCTAATCTGAAGACATGAAGTGTCTGGAGGAGAAATTATGTAAGGTGTTAAATACTTAAAAACAGATATCTATTATAAAAGATTTAAAAAGTTAAAAACCACAAAATCTTACGTGAGCAGGAAAAGGCTATAGTTAAAGAAGCTATGTAACAACAGATTCTTGAGTCAGACTATATGAGTTGGGATCCTAGCTCAACCAACTTACTAGTTGTATGACCCTGAACAAATTGCTTTACTTCTAACTCATTTTCCCCATTATAATCCAAGTAAGGATTACAATAGCCTGCAACCATACCACTGTGGTGTCTGATTCCATCAGATCTCAGAAGCTAAGCAGGATCAGACCTAGTTAGTACTTGGATGGGAGACTGCCTGGGAACACCAGGTGCTGTAAGTTTGGGAGAAGGACCCAGCAACCCACTCCCCCCAAAAAAACAATCTGCCATTGAAAACCCTATGAATAGCAGAGAAGCACAACAATAGTGTGTTGTCTGTTGTACACAGGGTCACTATGAGTAGGATACTGACTCGAAGGTACCTAACAACAAGAAGGATTATAATAAAATTGATCTCAAAGAGTTTTCATAAAGATTCAACATGTAGATTTCTTAGGGCAGAGCCAGATACATGTTGTTTGTTATTGTTAGTATACATTAAAGTATTACTACTATTTTTTTCATAAACTTAAACTGAGTGTTTATTTAATGTTCTGCTTGAATGGCAAAGGTTAAGCTTCCAGGCACTCTGTCAAAATTTCTACAATTGGGAAACTGACTCAAGCTTTTCAGAAGTAGTATATAACTCCAAGAAAGCAGAAGCACTCTATCTAGTCCCCAAGAGAAGGCTCCTAATCAAATGAAAATATATAAAAGACTTATGACTGAAGGTTTGGTAGTAAAATGCATTTAAAAGGCCAAAACTCTAGCAAGAGAAAAATAAGGGTGAAAAATTTTATTCCTATTTCACAAATAATGAAAATGAAACTTAAATAGTAAGGTAATTTAGCCAACATCCTAGTAGTATTAAGTAATATCAGGACAGGATTATCTATGAATGCCTTAATCACCACTATTCCTTCAAATATCTAACAGCACTGAGAACAGACTAGATACTTGTAAATGACTGCATGGATGGATGAATGGGTGGATGAAGCAAGTAGTAAAGCAAAAACCATACATTCGCAAACCTAATTCATATCCTTTCAACAGTTTTAGAGGGCTAAATATCAGATGTGGGTTAGAATTGCATGTAGATTGGATTCATAGGCTCTCAAGTGAACCCAATTCTCATGTGTTCAAATCCCCATCTGATTTTGTACTTCTCTAAAATTGCTGAAAGGGTGCAGATGACATTCAAGAATATACAGCATTACATTCGTATGGGGTAGACACAGACCCTCTCAAATCACACCAACTCGATGGGACTAAATTTTTAGAGGACAATTGAATAAATGCTACTGATTTTCATGTAATAATATTTGTTATTCACAGAGCAAGACTGCATCTTTTCATACTCATGAAGTATGAATAGCTACCATAATATGCTCTAAGAAATAAAAATTTTTTTCAACTAGGGTTAATATCAACTTAATTATCCTTGTCAACAGTAAAGAGTAAATGGAAATTCTTAAATATACCATAAAAACAACACATTTGGCTATTTAAGTAAGCCATTGTAGATTACAATGATTAAAACAAAATAATGAAGCTATGCCGATGCCTAATTCAGGAGGAGAGAGAAACTGATTCATCGATCCTTTCTTACCACCCACTAGACTGATAAAAAACACCAGCCTAAACTGAGTTTTTTCATCTCCTTCTAAGCTCAAATTTGGGTTGTTGCTTGTTTGCTTTTTTGTTTGTTTGTTTGGATTAGAAGAGAACACAAGAAGTCTATATTAAAATTTTCCCTTTAATATTCTCAGCCTAAAATAAATTGTAAATGTAAGGCAGTATGAACCATGTTATCAAATCTGTATATTTAATTTGAAAGTAAAACTTACTGAATATAAACAAGTTCACCATGATAAATCTCATTATATTTATATTTCCTAGAAAATACCTGTAAAGAAGTTCTTCTGTGCAAAGATAAAGTGGTAGGTGGCTTTATAAACCTCTAATTCACACTGCCATGTCTGTGGCATGTTCCATATTCGGGGGTAGCTGGCATTGATGTGGAACTGCAAATAAATGTTAAGTAAAAATGTTAGAGCTTAAAATGTGACACTGTGCGAATCGCAGTAGAAATGAAGTCACACCAGTAAGTAACTAAAAATTATTTTTCTACTGAGCTGAACAGAGGTTCCTTTGAGATATTGCTGTGGCTATAGGTCAGCAGCTCTGGTAACATCCAGTTCCTTGAAATATGCTGTGATGTGGTCAGAAATCTTTTGAGAACAATGGGTCAGGCAATAGTTGTGACACTGTACACTAGCTAAGCAGCCATTGTTTCTAATTCCTCCTTTAGCCTCATTGTTTTATTAAGAGGTTCAGAGTGAAGCCAGGCATGGTGGTACATGACTATAATCCTGGCAACTTGGAGGCTGGGGCAGGAGGATCACAAGTTCGAGCCCAGAGGCATCTTGCATAGTTTAGGGAGACCCTGACTCAAAATAAAAAATGAAAAATTGGCTGAGGGTGTGACTCAGTGGTGGAGTGCCCTGGATTCAATCCCCTAGAACAATAAAAAGTTTAAAAATTTAAAAATTAAAAAAAGAGGCTCAGAGGGAAGGAAGGTGGAGTACAAAGCATATTGTCATGCAAAGTGACACTGGCATTTCTACAATGTTTGGCATTTCTGCAAAGGAAAAAGCTGCCTATCTAGGAAAAGCATTGTTACACAGCCCCATTTATTAGCTATAGCTCAAGAATTCTAACAAATGATAAATTTTAATAAATGCTGACTATGCCAGCTTAATATACATTTATGGTATTTGGTATAGTCTTGGTAATTGAGAAATTTTCCTCTTCACTTACATATATATTATATGTAAGATGCTGGCTTATGATAAGTAATTAAGAACCTTACGGCACCATCTTACATAAACGAATCTTCTGTAAATACCAATCATGCTACACAGTGACTTCAGGTGCTGTTCCTGTCCTGGATTTAAAACAATAAAGTGACCGCTTAATGACTTCCCAATCTGCAATTTTAGTCATAGGCACTTTCACATTGATTCTGTTTCTCATATGGAACAATCCTTTTACCTTACTCATCAAGTTAAAAGCACAATGAGTAACATTATTTAAGCCCTGAGAAAGAAGACAACAGAGCTAAAAAAAAAGTTAAAAAATGATCTTATTTAGAATTTAGGAGATATTTAGTCCAGGCATATGATGAAGTTTAAAAACAGTATTCTAACAACTTTTCACACTTTTCACTGCCTCTATTCACTTCCCCCATATGAGGAGCAGAACAATGGAGAGATGCCAAAGGCAGTCGACAGCACTGGGGGGTCTACTCCTCTTCCCAGAGATGGGATCAAGAGCACCTGGTAGTTCACGAATAAGAAAACAGACCATTCCACTTCTTAGTTTTGATTTGGTTTGGTTTGGTTTTTAGTTTTTCTTTGCTTGTTTGTTTTGCGTTACTTACAGGGCTGAACCCAGGGCCTCTCACATACTTTGCAAGTGCCCTACCACTGGGCTGTACCCCTAGCCCATTTTAAAATTTTTTATATTCAGACAACACTAATTTATGCAGTCTCCCTCTGGCCTCAAACTTGCGATCCTCCTGCCTCTGCCTTCCAAGTCACTGGGATTACAGGTATGCACCATTGGGCCCAACTAGTTGTTTAAATTTTAAATTAGAAAATTAAAACCAAATTTGTATTTCATACAAGTATGCATATCATCACATATGCTAGACTTACTGCTAACATTTCTGCTTCTAAAAGAGTCCGGTATTGCATGCTTGTAGTGGCATCAACATGTAATAGCTGTCCTTTAATTGCAGGAGTATAACCTAATAAATAAAAAAGATAAGAATTAGGAATGAGAAAAAATTACAAATTAGTTGGACCAAGTCCTACTACCACTCAAAAAAAGAAACCCCAGAAAAACAGTGATTGGTCCCTATTTAAACACATCTCAGTGACAAGGAGCCTACTCATGTAATAGGAGATCCTTCTCATTTTGCAATGCTCTGAGGGAAGATCTTCATCAACAGTATCTATATATTTGATTTTGATTTTAAGTGCAAGACTACAGGTGTCTCTCAGTATCCATGGGAGATTGGTTCCAGGACCTCCAACAGATACCAAAATCTTCAGATGCTGACATCCTTTTATATAAAATGTCACAGCATTTTCATATTACCTATACACATCCTTCCATACATTCCAAATTATCTCTAAGTTATTTATAATACCTAATATACCCCCACATGTCTGTCAGCTTGCCATGTTGTGGGCAATTGCATGTTGCTGTGATGCTGAAAGCTATGCAATAGGTATTTCATATACCAGCAGGGCCACCCATGGTGAATAGGTTTCAGTTGAGATTCCAGACTAAGACAGACTAGGGAGAAGCACCTGGAAGCCCACTCCCAAAACAATTAGGTATTGAAAACCCTATGAATAGCAAAGAAACAGTGTCAAATATAGTACTAAAAGATGACACCCCCCTCCCGCCCCAGGCTAGAAGGTATTTAAGAGATGACTGGGGAAGAGTTGCATCTGCAAAGTACTTGTTGATGTTAGGTGCCATTGAGTCCGGTGTGACTCATAGTGACCCTCATAGGGTTTTCAATGGCTGTTTTGGGGGATTGTTTCAGGAGTAGAGTCGACCTTAATAACAGGAATGGAGTAAAGCCCCTGGGACCTCCACTTACTGATGTGACACAACTCGAAGTGAGAAGGAACACAGTGGCTGCAAAAATGGGCTCAAACATAAAAAAAATTGTGTACATGGCACAGTGTGGGAGAGTGTTCCATTCTGTTGTACGTAGGGTCTCTATGAGTTGGACCTGAATCGAAGGCATCTAACAACAACAACAAATATAATATAAATGGTAAGCAGTTGTTATACTATACTGTTTAGGGAGCAGCAAGAAAAAAAATGTCTGCACATGATCAGTGTAGACACAATTATTAAAAAATATTTTTACCCATATCCAACTGAATCCACGAGTATAGAACACACGAATATGAAGAACTGAATGTACGTGTCTACTCTCTAAACACAGTTTTCAACTACTTAATACAGTTCCCATGTTTTCTCTTTATCCACTGACTCAAGAGTATATAAGCATTTTTCTTACAAAATGACAACTGCTAAACAACATGTATTCCTCAGGCAATAATAGTTACACAACAATACATCCTGTTCTCAATACAAGCAGAGAAGTGTGGAGTATCCCATTTCCTCTCTTCATGGGGCTCCTTTCCATGAGCTAATTCTAAAGTCATTCTTTATTAGGTGGCTGGTTCCACATGCATCCTGCTATAGGCCTTTTTTCCCCCTCTTCATACACTTGAATCTGAAAAACATTTTAGTCTTAATTCTTTTGAGGCATCTATTGTTCCTTCCTGGAACTCCAGTCCATTTTTTCCAGGAGACAGTCTTGGGAAAGTTACCTCTTTTACACTAAAAAACTTAACTGTGCTTTCCTTAAACTCTTAATTCATGCAGAGTGCAGAGCTTGCCACAAATTTATGCTCAAGACACTGATTGCCCTCAGTCTTCAGGCAGTCCCCCTTTACTTCAATATTTGTATATTTGCCAATATTTATATAATATTTATACACCATACAAAGGTGTATGAATATTATTTCCTATGTGCATTATCAATTTTAAAAAGTTAGAAACAACATCCAGCTGCCTTTATTCTCCTTTGATGTACCTATAATTAAGACTTTTCTAAAAGGTGCTTCTTGCCAACTCCCTCGTCTGAACTGGGCAGTCCTACAGAATCTCAAGCATTTCCTTCAAGCCTTAGCACGGTTATTCTTTTGGAGTTAGCTAATTCAACAGTTAATTCCTCACTAAGAGGGTCCCAGAGTTATGGGGAAAGATACATTATGCCATTCTTAGCCACTTTTTCAATTGATTATCTAAGCAGAAGGCCCAAATACCCTATGCCTGCTTTCTTCATACAGCATCACAAAAATAAGAGAGAACCAAGATAAAAGAGCTAAGAATTACATAAAATTAACAGTAATGCTGCCAGTTAGTGATTTTAAAATATGAGTGGCTATTTGCTTTACTTTGAAAAAAGTAAACTATAGTTTCATTTTAACTACTCTCAATTACAAATGTAATAAGAAGACAGGAATAAGAAGGCAACATGAAAAGTCTACAAAATAATCTGATAAACTTAGCTTTGTTGTTGTTGTTAGATGCCATCGAGTCGGTATCCGACTCATAGCGACCCTCATAGGGTTTTCAATGGCTGACTGTTTCGGGATTGCTTTGGGAGTGGATTGCCAGGTCCTTCTCCCATTTTTGCGGTGCTGGGAATTGAACTCGGGACCTCAGAGACTGCAGTGCAGCACTCTACCCACTGAACCAAATCCCAGCCTGATAAACTTAGCAAGAAGTATTTATTCACATTATCAAGTGCCCAAATTTCAAACATGTAATAAGGTGTAATAAGCTTAGATTATCTCAGCTTAGATAAAACAATACCTATGCAGGAATTATTTAATATTGTAAATATGAAATGTTTTCCTTTCTCAAAGTTATGCTGTTCATAGGGTCCAGATTACTCCATGATAAAATCTACTAACACTATAACCTAGAACAAAGCCTATCAGTCATTCAGTCAATTACTGCCACATGCTAAGTACTGCAGCACTAGGGATACATAGCACCCATGACAGACACAGCATCTGCTCTCATAGTCTAACAGAAAAAAATATATATTCAGCAAACTATGTTGAGTCCTAAAAAAGAGATGAATAAGACATAATAAGAGCATAGAGTTTTAAGAACTAACTTGATTAGAAAATTGTTCCCTTCTCCACAGGTGTTCAAATAATTTAATTATATAGTAAATATATAGGCACATCAAAATATTCCCGATCTGCTGGTTGGAATGTCAATTAGGACAATCATTATGGCAAACAGTATGGAAGCACCTCAAAAGTTAAAAACAGAACTACCACATGACCCAGCAACCCCACTCCTAAATATATATCCCAATGTAATGAGATCAGTATGTCAAAGAGACATCTGCACTCTCATGTTCACTGCAGCATTGTTCACAAGAACTATAAAATGAAAACAACCTAAGTGTCCACCAACAGGTGAATAAAGAAAATGTGGTACATGTATACAATGGAATTCTATTTAGCCATAAAAAGGGATGGAATCATGTCATATGTGACAACATGGATGGAATTGGAGGTCATTAAGCTAAGAGAAATAAGACAAGCATAGAATAACAAGTATCATATAATCTCACTAATATGGAGAATCTAAAAATGTTGATCTCATAGAAGTTGAAAGTAGAATGGTGGCTACCAAAGAATGGAGTATCGGGGCAGGGAGAGGATGATTGGAGAGGGTGGTCAATTACTACCAAGTTACAGGCAGATAGGAGTAAAGTCCTGTTGTGCTACAGATAATGATAATGTACTATTTACAAGGTGTTATCAAAAGATATGGTGAATGTTTAATCACATCTCATATTTCAAAGAGCTAGATGAAAGTCAGCCAGGCACGGTGGCACATGCCTGTAATCCCAGCACCCGGCACTCAGGAGGCTGAGGCAGGAAGATCTCAAGGCTTGAGGACAAACCTGGACTACAAAACAAGTTCTAGGCCAATCTGGGCTACACAAGTAGACTCTGTCATAAAAGAGAAAAAAAAATGAGGGGGAACTAGATAAAAAGATTTTGAATGCTTTTACCATAAACAAATTATAAATATCTAAGGGGATAGATACGTTTCTATTGATTTGAATATTATACAATGTATACATGTACTGAAACATCCCATGGTACCTTGTAAGTATGTACAATTTATGTTTCTATGTATCAGTTAAAAAGTAAATTTAAATAAAAAGATTTTTAAATTGAAAATTAAAACCCTATTAATGTTAATCTTAAAGAATTATATAATTCATATATTAATCATATCCCTAATTATTTCAGATAAAAAATAATAATCACAGCTTACCATTCTCTTCAACTGTCATTGGAATATTAATTTCTAAATATGAGCCAGCTCCTACATTTACATGCACAGCATTTGTTTCCTGCCAAAAGAATAAAACTCATATAAAAGATTGATTATAATTATATTCCCATTATCTTACTTTTTTATTATCAAACAATAATCAATGATGCAACTAAGTAAATTTTAAAAAATGAAATAATGTCATTTGCAGCAAAATGGATGGAATTGGAGAACATCATCTTAAGTGAACGAACACAAGCCCAAAAAGAGAAATACCATATGTTCTCACTCATATGTGGGTGCTGAATCATATGTAAAGGAAGGAAAAAATCCTATACATAAATTGAAATATAAAAACTGCACAATTAAATTTAGCATACAAGGGACAATTTAAAGAGTGGGAAGAAGGAGGGAGGATCTAGCAGAGGTAAGCGAAGATTGGAGAAGAGGGGATGGGAATGAGGGTCAATGAGGAGGGATGAAGGGGGAGAGGTCAATCTCAATGTAAACAGCACAACTTCATAAGTATGTTGGAAAAATAGAGGAAGATAACCCAAATAAATATCAGAGCTTAACTACAAACTAGTCATAAGGCTTCATAAATTTTGTGGGTCAATCAAAGTGTTGCTAGAAGTGATGTAAAGAATGTATAAATGGATAAAGCCATTGCTGTATTACTCTGTACCCTATCACCATTTACTAATAAAGGAAAAAAAAAGTCTCCAAGAACAAAAGTTCAAATTGACATCAGAATTACAATGTAAAACAATTTAGCACAATACAAAGAAGAAACAGAACCACAATATACCATGAAGGTCTGTCATCATCATCATCATCATCACCATTATTAATATTTATTTCTATTACTTGTTATGTTAAAAAGTATTAGAAAAGTAAGATACATAACGTTATTTGGGGTAAATGGGGAGAACCTCATAGAAATAAATCTAAGTGTAGGATCAATTACCAGAAATATTCTGAAAAATAATATTCAAATTTTAAATGCTATGTACTACTGTACTATTACAATAATTACCCTGTTTTTAGTAAACAGTAAGTCAATTGTAGCATCTGCAATAATATTCATTCGTAGCTCAAAAGCAAGGATCTGTCTTGGTCTTCCAGGCTGTGCAATTTCAGAAACTTTTAGAACTTGATAATCAGGTGGAAAGAAAAACTTCCATAAACAGTCTCTATACAAGGAGGTAGAAAGAATGACGACAGGTTATTCAACAAAATTACCTCTAATAAAGGCCCAAAGTCAGTATTCTAACTTTACATTATCAGTGCTATCTCTTTGGATAATTAGACTGTTTTCTCCAATGTTTTATACTTCCAGTGATCAAAAAGCTTTGGGCATTTAATATACTCTTATCAGGTAAGACATGGTAAGACCAAATTTGACTATTCAACTGTATTGTAATTAAAAACATTCTGCAAGCACAGCAATTGTTTGGATGGCAAAAAAGGAACTGACAGAGGATAGCTTAATTAGAATCATCACTCCACACTCGACAAGTTACTTCCTTTCTGAGGAAATTTGATGTTTCCTTGTCTGTAATATAGATATAACCTGTCTCAAGAGAGCAGTTCTGGGACAACGTATATGGAAAAGACTTAATAGTTCATGACACATGGAAGAATTTTTATTATTTTCATAATCATTTTAATCAACATAAATAATAGTAAAAAGCAAATATATTTCTAAAAAGTAAGTCAGTGTTTAGATGCTAATACTCCAGTGTATTTGCCTCCCTTTATCATTTAACAAAGATAAAAGAACTTAAGAAATTTTCAGTTCTGAGTCTTTTATGTGAGCCAACCTTAGTGTAATGTTACATGGACGTTCAGAGAAGGTACTAGTATATGACATAAATAAGAGAGTTGAGGAAGGAGTCAGCAGTGACAGGAAATGCTACTTGAAATAAAAGACGGAGAAAAATTGACAAACAGAACAAAATTTGAAAACTAAGATTCATAGACTAACTTGCCATCGTTAGATGAAAATGTATAAAAAGAAAATCAAACATATAGGACTAACAATATTAAAGACAGAGAAGACAAGACAATCATTAGATGATCATAGACAACAAGATGGGCAATAGGATATAATGAAAGGAGCAGTGGACTTGAAGGGTTGATTTGAACCTTGACTCTTGATGCTGTAGCTTCACGACCTCCTGCAAATCACTGAACTTCGCTGCATCTCCATTTTCTCACAAGAACAATGATTTCACTACTAGTGTCCTATGTAACTCAAGGGTTACCAGAAAACATACCTGAATGTTTTTGTTAAGTCTAAGAATTATATTGTTCTCTCTTATCAGTAGAAGAATATACAGTTAAAGCAAATTTCTAGTTCACAAGGGATAAAATGGGAAAATGCAAATGAAAGCATTTCAGGTGCAAGGACTAAAACACCAAAGTCAAAAATGTTTACATTATTAAAATTATTACCTAAGGATTAAGTTTCATTCTAACTGTCATGAAAACTTATAAAAAGAAAATATCATGAAGCTGAATAATATCTTAAAAATCCAGAAAATCATGTAAAGGTAGGAGAATTGACTTCAAAATCTATAAGCTAAAATCATGCTATGCCAGAGATCAAGAACTCATAACACCAAGTAACTATCCAATAGCAAAATGGCTGCATTTTTCCCTGTACTTTGTACATTCATAGAAAGAGCTAAGAAAATTAACTTTACTATTTATTGCCAATTACCATTTATATTTATGTGAAAATATTGTAAAATGGGGAAGGAGAAAATAAATGGCTATGTAAGACGATTTGTACAGAAGAAGCAAACATTACTTTATGAACTAAAGACGTGTGAA
>VMDO01036852.1:0-14800 GCA_007922755.1 Pedetes capensis
TTATCTTTGCAACAAACATTTAGATAGATTAGAACTCATATTGGCATAATCTTTTCCTGAAAAGAAACACAGAAAATTAAGATATTTGCCTAATGTTGTTCAATTAATGGTAGAATCCAAACACAATTCAAGTCTCTTGATCCTTATTTTGCTTTTTACATGGCCCTGTGTCTTCAACCTTAAGTTGATAGATCTGTCATATTTAATATAAATGGATAAGTATGTGATGTATATAGTTTTCATATGAGAGCTTGGGTGCTGAGATGGGATAAATAGAATTTGTTGAAAAATGAATTCACTCTTCAAATGTATTATCTTCCCTCATTTTTAAAATTTTTAATACTTTTTAAATTTAGTATAGTTTTAGATTTATAGATAAGTTAGAATGGCAGTATAGAGAGTTTCCATATATGCTATATACACAGTTTCTCCTACTGCTAGCATTTATTTTTAAACTAAAAATCTAATAACAATCATCATAGTATCTAAAAAGTTAGAAAAGTGAGGAAAATGTGTAGCTATGTAATGTAGTTATCACTTTTCTCATTTGACTCATGATTTAGGCAAGATTTTGTCACTTGTCCAAGATCAGATAAAAAAAAATCAGTGACATATAAAATTATAAACAAGTAGATGCATTAAATGTAGGAGTATGAAGATGAATTAATATCCTTAAAATGAGTTCAAAGTATGTGTTATTCTTAAAATGTGTGGAATCTTGCCTAAAGGTAAATCATTACTAATACTTAACTTGCTAGTCTATTTTCCAAAACATGTTCTTTCATTAGCTCCTTGTATCCTCGTATATATGGATGCTGAGTAAATATATGCAAGTATTTCTTGACTTAAAAAGTTGGCAATAGAAATGCTAGTGTTTTTTGCAATGTCAACTGTAGAAAAGGAAAAACAAAAACAGTAGTTTTTTTTTTCACCAAAACCAAGGTACTACTTCTTACTTTAAAAGTAATCAATTTACATGCACTTTGTCCTTTGGACATTTCATTACTTCTTTAAAAAAGCAATCAGGCATGCATTCCCTCTAGGAAATTCACTTAAACATAAAGTACCTTTACGGAAATGTCATTTTACCTGCTATACTTATATTTTCCAAAATGTGAAGCATAATTACAGATAAGTGATGGATTTTAAAAGGTAAAACTTTCATCTTGACCTCTAAGTGGTCTTTATCACTTTTCTTCTGTCCTGCTGGTTGGTAAAAATAACTCCTTACAGCTGTCACTCATTATGGCCCTAAGGATAATTGGATATGTGGTAGTGGAGAGAATTGCAGGTGCAAGAAAAATGGATCAAGTGTCATGTGTTGTGCAGTTCTCAAGGTGATTCAATTTTTTTACTCTTGTGATCTGTATGTGATTATCCACATTTTATGATAAGAAACTTGGCGGGAAAGATGTTTGAACAAGTATAGGCAAAGATGTCTGCCTGTAGTCACAGAGCTTAGGAAAGGCTGTAGTGAAATACAAACTATGTGCCTTCAATGGAAGCCACT
Source organism: Pedetes capensis (assembly GCA_007922755.1). Classification (NCBI taxonomy): domain Eukaryota; kingdom Metazoa; phylum Chordata; class Mammalia; order Rodentia; family Pedetidae; genus Pedetes; species Pedetes capensis. The sequence continues at coordinate 1,511 of VMDO01036852.1, forward strand.
GCTTGGGGAAAAGAAACGCTGTCTCTGAGTAGATGTTATATTTTTGAATTCCACCAAGATTTTTCTGCCTCTAAAATTTTCCCTGTACATAAGTGACACCAGATAAACAGCCTATGGTTGAAGAAGTTTACCTCTGATTAAAAGAAAGCATAAGGAGCCCTCAGAAGTCATACATCAACAATAATGAAGGCAGATTTTCCTTCCTACTTTTTCAAAATGTCCAGTCTGAGACCTGTGTACTCTTCTGGAGCCAGCACAGTACTTGGACTCAGAACACAGTGATAGTCACCACTCCACCCCTAAGTTTGAACGCAACTTTGAGATTTTTATATATACTCACTGATAAAATAGTTATGCTAAAGCAATTTTCACAGCAGTAGTAGATTTTTGAAGTGAGATACAAGATAGAATTCCTTGCAGATATAAAAAACCATATTATAGTACTATTATATTTTATTATTTTGTTAAAATATTACCTTAAAATATAAAGGCAGAGGTTATGCAGAAAATTGCTTATCAGAAAACGTTATTACTCATCTAACATTGACAATTAAGATAAATTTTACTAAATCCTTCCAAAAGAAACTGAAAGACACTAACCAACCTATACACTAAATATAGGATAAAAATTAAACACAAATAAACAAAAATAAACAAAAAACAAGTTTTCAAAATTATCTTTGAGTTACCTCACTGTCCAAAATGTCAAATACCTTAAGTAATTTATGTTTAGAAAAATCATTTTAGCAAATGCTAGTATGAATTTTATGTTTTACATAAATTTAAAAACTTCATCTGTGGTTTGTTCTGGCATCGTATCCACCATTTGTAACCTTATGACACAGAAACACTGCTTAGATTTCAAATAATTGAAACAGAAACAAAATTTTTCAATAATACCTATGTATAATTTGGTAACATAAGCTTTCTATGAGGTTTACAATGTTGATGACTGAAGAGTGAATATTAAGCAAGAATGAGATAGAGAATTGATGTTACACACCTATGAAATGAAAAGTATAGACTTAAGAAGAAAAAAAAACTGTCCAAATAAAATGGATTTGCTAAAATGGGTCATATTTTTATATGAATGATTTCAAATAATATGACCTTTTTCAATAACTAAAGATGATGAGCTTGGAAGAGAGAACAATACAAGAAGTATATACATATAGGATAAACAGAACCAGAATTACAGAAAGGAAAACATTTGCTCTAAAGTACAAAGTAGTAAAGAAAAGTTCCAAGATAATTGGAGGAGTATTATTTTTAATCTCTCTATTGGAAGGAATATCTCTTCTCATCTTGTAACTTAAATACGCACCTGAAGTGGAGCTTATTAAGGACAACATACTTAATTGTAAATTTCACTATACTTAAATGCAAGCGCAGCTAATTTGAAAATACAGTAACAATTCCCATTGCACAATTTTACTTTCTAAATTTGTCCACAGAATGATTTTCTTTCATCCTACCCATTAACTTTTTAGCCATCAATAACCCACTCTCAGAGAGATACTTAAATGAAACAAAACAAACTTTGTTTTTTTCTTTTGGAATGTCAGGTTTTCATGACATACTAGAGTGTGTTATATATGTGGGCTAAACTTTAAAATGTACATGTAAACAATTTCTGAGCCTTTGTAATAGACTGATATTAACTCTGTATGACTTGAGTCCTTTTGGTCCTTTCCTAGGATGTTGCAGAGGAAATGTTGGGCATTAGAATGAAATAGACCTCTATACATATCATGGTCCTACTACTTACAAATTTGATGATCTTGGGCAAATTATTTAACATCTCTAAGGCTCAAATTCTGTTGCAAAATGGGGAGAATAATCATATCAGGATTATAGTAAGGATTAAATGAGATTATAATGTATGAAAGGATTTAGCACATATTCATCATGTTAATGTCTTATAAAATTGAATTATTCCTTAGTTGTTTTTATAAATTAGATTGATGTTCTGGAAAGACATCAGATTATGCTCCAATACAATAAGAGTTCAGATAACATTTAAACTGGGCACTTGGGAGCCTGAGGCAGGAGAATCTTCACAGATTTAAGGCTAGCCTAGGCTACATAGTGAGACTCTGAATCAAAAAATAATAATAGTAATAAAGCACTTTGAATTCACTCAGACTAGTCATTAATTGGACTTTGGAAATTGTCATGATGTAAAAATTGGAAATGAGGACAACCAGGAAAGGATGGGAATTCTAAAATTTGGCAAAGCATGAAAAAGAAATTTAAAAATAAAAACAAAGCTGGGCATGGTGGGGCACACCTGTAATACCAATGGCTCAAGAGGCGGAGGCAGGAGGATTGCAAGTTCAAGACCACAGGCAGTCTGTGTAATTTAGCAAGACCCTGTCTCAAAAAAAAGTAAAAAAAAAAAAAAAAATGGGCTGGGATGCAGGTCAGCAGACCAGCACTTGCAAAGCATGCAAGCACGGGGCCCTGGGTTTAACTCCCACTACTGCAAAAATAAATAAATAAATAAATAAATAAATAAATAAATAAATAAATAAATAAAATAATAAAAACAAAAAGCCCAGAAGCAATGTATCCCATATTGCTTTCTGGAAAACATGTTCTGAAAGTGTGACTGCTTCTCATGCTCAACTTCAGAGCTCTCCAATTGTTTCTGTAATTTCTACAAAAATTTGTGTTTTCAAAAAGAAATTAACCTTGTATCAGGTATTTTTTATATAATTTTATGAAGCTAAAAAATAATCTCAACACTATAAAATTCTGCAACCTCACATTAACTTGGAAGTTCACACTTTTGTGGTTGACTGAGGTTCAATCCGAGTTCTCACTTTGTATACACTGTATAGTGTACTAAGGCAAACAGTGTATCCTCTTCATTCACAGTTTCAACTTTGTGGCATTTTCTAGACAGATAAGAAAGGCTTTAACCATAGATCAAATATTTACCAATTTGCTTAATTTTGTAAAATATTATAATCTATACACATCTGTGAAAAACAAATTTATTTACATTTAATTTGATTCAAAATAAATATTTGTGAGACTTCTAGAAATATTTATGAAATAAATATTAAAAATGAGCATTTACATCTTTTGTTATCATAAAACAAGCATTAATAACTTCTGAATGGTTGATGGCCTGAAAAATTTCTTGCCTCTCTATTTTCTACTTTAAGGGACAATTTAAATTATAATGAAAAAATCCTTCATTTTTCTACTGAATTTTTTTCTTTTATTAGTTAAAACATCTATTTCCAAATGTTAAGGTGGTAGCTACACACTTCCAATACTTTAATTACTCTTATTTTCACACATGAAATGAATAATTTATCTATCATGAGTTAATAAATGACATAAAAGCCCTTAAGTTTTCTCTTCTTCATTTGACGTATTTTGCCTTGTAATCATATTCTGTACATATAATTCCAATTCACAAAAAATTGTCAAAACTTCTGTCTGAATATATTATGAATACAATAGAAGAATCCATTTTCTTTGAGCTCTCTCTATGCAAATAGTTGAGTGAGGGGTTCAGAGTGCCTGATCACCTGATATTAGATCAATTCACTTTTCTAAACCTCACTTTTCTCATCTACAAAATGATGACAACTGCATCTCATTGTTATGAGTTAGTTATGAAGATGAAAACAGATTAGCCAAGTAAATCAGATAACCTGGTGCAATCCCTGGATCAAAGGAATCATTCAGAATTTAGAATTCACTTTAACTTTTACTGTATTGAGTATAATTTGATGTCTCTCCAGCCATCAACCTAGTTTACTTTTTGTTTATCTTTAATTTTTAATTTAATTTAACTTTAATAATTTTGAGAGAACGTCTTAACGCTCAGGCTGGCCTGGAATTTACTATGTAGCCCAGGCTGGCCTTGAATTCATGGCCCTCCTGCCTCGGATTCCAAAATCCTGGGATTACAGATATGTATTGCCTCACTCAGCATCAATCTAGCTTATGAAACCAATTAGAACAGGGAATAATACCATTTTATATTTCATTTCCTGTGATTTTTATGTACTATCTTTTGTTCATCTAATCTCTCATTCTTTTTTTAACAGCATCTGAAAACAAATTTAGAAACACGTTTGCTAGACTCCAGCAGCAGAGAAACTAATTGAGGTACACCAGATTGCCAAGTTAAAAAAAATAGAAATAACTAATATGAAATAAATGAAGAAATTCAACAGATTATTAAAAAAATGAAGGGTATGTAACCATGCAACTCCATGGACAGTGACTACACATACAAGCAAATGAAAGCAGCTGACCACGTACCCACACACCTTGGCAGAGGTGCACTCCACACTCGCCGGCCACCACCAAGACAGATGATCTCTGATGTTCCTTCTAGTCGGTAACCCAATGAGCATGCGAAGGTCAGAGTGTCGCCAACCCCAAAGTTGAATCCAACTCGGTTACCATATTGAGGAATTCCAGGGTCTTCGCAAGGCTCAAGATTATATTCTGCAAATTAGGGCAAAGAATCAACCCCAGAAAAAGGGAAAACCAAAAAAATAAATAAATAAATAAATAAATAAATAAATAAATAATAACAACGATAATGATCAGTTTTAAGGGTACATCATTTGTTTACAAACTGGATATTTTTAGGGCTTTGTTATATATTTTAATAATGACTATATGCATAATTGCCTGCAGCTATACCACGGTGGCTTCAGATCCCATCAGATCTCAGAAGCTTATCAGGGTCGGACCTGGCTAGTACTCGGAAGGGAGACTGCCTAGGAATACCAGGTTCTATAGTCTTGGGAGAAGGACCTGGCAGCCCACTCTCAAAAACACAATCAGCCATTGAAAATCCCAGGAATAGCAGAGAAGCACTGACAGTAGTGTTTCACCTGGTACATAGGGTTGCTATGAGTTGAACACCAACTGGATGGCACCTAGCAACAACATATGCATAATTGGGGCTGGGGTTTAGCTCACTTGGTAGAGTTCTTGTTCTATATCCCCTGATGCCTTAGATTCAATCCCCAGCACCACAAAAATGGGAGAAGTATTTGGCAACCTAATCCTGAAACAATCAGCCAATAAAAACCCTATGGGTATCAGAGAAGCACTGTCAGATATAGTGCCTTTTTCATTCTGTTGTATGTAAGATTGCTATGAGTCGGACCCTACTGAGTGGCACCTAACAACAGCAACAACAAAATATATAAGTATAGAAATATGCTATTGGGACACATAATTTTCTTTTTTGTGCCATACTAATAACTTAATATTTGTGTGTGTGAAATTCAGTGGAGATTAGAAAATGTCACCTCTGAGTGATAAATTGAAAACATCTATCCTATTTTTTTCTCCATTAGAAACTTTCGTATTTCATAGATTTTTTTTTTACTTAAAATAATGACAACAGATGTACATTTTCAAACACAAAATAACATTTGGAATGAAATCATTTACAGTATAAAAATACATTTCACTTAATAGTTTTAATTTAAACGATGATGGCTCTTATGCCTATAGTATACAAGGAGTTCAATTAACCCATATTCTGAAAAACATCTGATTTGAGATGAACAAGTTTATGTGAGACTGAAGTGCTCACACACTGGCAATTACATTATAGATTTATACAGAAACTTTCCCCAGGCAATGGATGCACATGGTGAAAATGAACAACTAAACAGTCTTCAGGGTTTTAGAGAGTAGAGTTGATTACAATTACAATTTATATGCAGTCCTAAGAAGAAATAGCTTAATGAAAAATATTCTCAAGACACTTACTGTGTAATTACAATAAAGAACAACAGGGATTGTTTCATGTTGATTAGCTAATATTTTGCTGTTTAAAAAAATTTTTTTTAGATATACCTTTAACATTCTAGGTTAACATTGATTATGCTTACTTCCTATTCATTATGGAATACCTAAATTAGTTCAGAAGCTACCTTAATTATTTCAGAAGCTAAGTATTTCAGCCAAATAATAAAATAATTGTTTAAGAACAAGAGTGATGTGTATCATTGTTTATGTCTATATATATTAATACATATATAACAATGTTAATGTAGAATAAGTTTGGCATTTGTATCACTGTATATGTGTGTGTATATATATGTATATATGTATATATATGTACACACACACATAAGTACACACATATATTCCTTGTTTTTGTTGTTGTTGTGGTTGTTAGGTGCTATTGAATCAGAGCTGACTCATAGCAACCCTCATAGGGTTTGCAGTGGCTGACTTGTTTGGGTAATATTAAATTTTAATGTTTAGTATAAGAATTTTAGTTTACTATAAGAATTTTAGTATAAGAATTACTTATTAATTTGTCCCTGTATTTAGAAATAGTAATTTATCTCATTATTCCATTCAACTAAAAAGTAAGACTGTAATTGTTGGTAATACTTTTTATGCGTGTTGGTCTTACAACCAATCTGAATCATACTGTGGTGGGTGCCCTAGGAATTAGGATCCTTGCAGGAAATACTATGCTAGGACTGAAAATTGCCCATGTAAGAGCCCTGGAACCAAGAGAAAAACTCATCTCCCGGGAAAAATGCTATCTTCTAGGTCCAGGAACAGAGGTCAACAGATAAAAAAAATCTATGTATGCAATTTCCTGGATTTTGTTTAATCTTTTCTCTAAGTTGTAACACTGCTAAGATGAAAGTAGAGACAGAAGAAGATCTTCTCCCCATTTTGGGGTAAAACTATAAATAAATTTGTTTTTTTTTTTCATTTTCATGTATATTATATATTTTTCTCTTAGTGTTTAACAGAGTTTAAACCCAGAGCCAAAATTTATAACCTTCAATTTGGTAATAATATTATGGTTTATAAATGAGGATATTGTGTAAGAAAGAGTAACTATGTTAATTTGTTTCTAGATCTTTTCTTTCCAAAATAATAAATTAAACTTAATTTAGGCCTGTTACTCTATCTTTTACAAGACAAATAAAACTCAAATGTCACTGGTTTAATTCACATTTTACTTTTGAGTCTAACTGAAACTTCAAACACATATATGAATTCTCATTTTTAGTTCACTTGGAACTTTAGCTAGGTTTGCCATCTGTTAGAATTCTAAGGAGTTTAAGTTAAAGAAATGTAATTGTTGTACTTTTAGTATATTGTTAGTGAATTTATTATTTTGCTTTTGTTTAAATGTCATCTTTAATGAATTACTAGAGACAGTCTCCAAGTTATTTAAAACTTATTTAAAACTTGCTGGCAGATATCCTTTTTTTGTCTATTTTTTCTTCTTTTTGCAATTTTTCTGTTAAAGTTATGCTAATACTTCTAAATGCTTATTTTTTGAAGTTACTAAGTTAGATATTTTTATTTTCTCACCAGAGAATGTAATGTTGAATCCTTCGTATGAAATTGAAAAATCTGAAATGAAACGCAATTGAGCTCTGAAATTTCCATATAGACCAGCATTGATTGTTGAAGGAAGTTCTGAACCAGTTAGACGTGCCAGTGGTTGGGTAAAACTACCATTTTCTGTGATCAGTAAGTAGTCATGATGATCTTCCAAATGAAAAGTGTGGAAATTGAACTGTACACCTATTAATAAAAACAGGAAAGTTAGACTAACCAGATATGATGGTAAATAATAGAAAGTTACTATCAAACTAAACCAACATGCTTCTTGTAATTGGTTTTTCTGAAAATGAAATTCACTGCTATACAATATTCCAAATGTATGTTATAATTCTTTCGTTTTTCCTTCAGTTTACTTGAGAGATATAATATTGAATCATGTTTTAAAATCTTTTCAAAAACAAAATAAAAAATAAATGCTGAAGAAAGATCACTTGCGTTTTTAAAAACTTTCAATGAAAATACATATCTTTTGTTCATAATAGAGGTATAGCTTTCTGGTTACTACCTTACCTGCTTCTTCTATTTCCTTCTATAATCCCCACAAACAACATAAATGCAGTGCCAAATAAACTAGCATCCAACTTCGAAAATAAGCTTATGTATATTTTAGAAGAGAGATATAAAGCAGGCATAGAGAGGTACTATTTGTTAAATAAATGTAAAGACTCCTCATTTAGTTTTGCGCATTTCAGCCTGTGTGTACAATATACTTAAAAGTATGCAAATAAGTGTTCAGTTCATTAACTTTTTTTCAAACTGAATACACATTTGTAAATAGCACCCAAATCAGTAAACACATTACCAGTATCTGGAACTCCTTTCATGAAACTTTTTGTCACTTCACTTTGCCAAAGATAACTATTCATTCAATTGTGAATAGTACAAACTCATCTTCCTACTTTATCTAAATGATTTTGTAGTTTATATAATGGGATCATGTAACATGTACTCATTTGGGTCTGACTTCTTCTATTCAATATTAGATATGTGAAGTTCATCTAAATTGTTGCATGCAATTAAGGGTTGTTTGTTTTCAGTGGTGTATAGTATAGTTTTGTGAATACACCACATTTATTTCTGTTCAACTGCTAGTGGTCATTTAGGTGGTTGGCATTGTATAGTGCTTTTGTGAATATTCAAATATTCCTTTTGATGAAAGTATGTGATTATTTCTTTTGGATAAATCTGAATGAAATTACTGAGTCAAAGGGTAATAGGCTCAGCTTTAACAAAAACTGTTTTTAAAATAGCTATGCTGTTTTACATTTCTGTAGTCATATATGGTTTCTCTGCATCTTTACCAATGTTTGAAAATTTGGGCCTTCATTTGTTCCATTCTGAGGAGTACTCAGTAGTCTCATTGTGGTCTCATTGTTTTGCATGTTAGATTTTAATGATATAGTCTAGAACACACATGAAAGACCAACAATTTCATGCACACACACATTCCCAAACACACACACACACACCATGCTGTGCATAAGATACCACATGCAATTAAGGATGACTATCACATGTATCCTTTCCTTATGGGCTGGGATTTAGCTCAGTGGGTAGAGCGCTGCTCTGCAGTCTCTGAGGTCCCGAATTCAATTCCCAGCACCGCAAAAATGGGAGAAGGACCTGGCAATCCACTTCCAAGGCAATCCCGAAACAGTCAGCCATTGAAAACCCTATGAGGGTCGCTATGAGTCGGATACCGACTCGATGGCACCTAACAACAACAACAATCACATGTATCCTTTTCTTGAAGTGTTTTATGTTTTTAACTTAACTTTAATCACCCAAATAATTAAGGGAATTCAAAACCTCACAGTATGGTAAGAAAGATTTCTACTCATTTCATTTTAGTTCTAAAAGCTAGAAATTCTAGGAGTCCTTATTGTTCAAAAAAAGAGACAGAAAGAAATAGAAAAAGAAAAAAACAAAGAAAGAAAGAAAAAGAAAGAAACAAAGAAAGAAGAAAAGAGAAGAGAAAAGAAAAGAAAAGAAAGAAAAGGAAAGAGAAAAAAACAGAAAGAAAGTGGTCTGGGGATGTAGCTTAGTGGTAGAGTACTTGCCTAGCATGTGCAAGGACTTATGTTTGAACCCAGCACCACAAAAACAAAAACAAAAAAGATATAAGATTGAAATAAGGAAAGTTAAAACACAAGCAATGATAACATAAGCTTACTAGGTTTATTTTATTTTATTTTTATTGTTTTCTTTCTAGGCCTTTGCACATATTTTGCAAGTGTTCTACCACTGGGTGCACCACCAGCCCTTAAACAAAACAAAACAAAACAAAACAACAACAACAACAAAAAAAAACATTTGAGACAGGGTCTTGCTAAATTGCAAAGGCTTCCTCTGTCCTTGAACTTGAAATCCTCCTGCCTCAGCTTTCCGAGTCTTTGGGATTTATAAGTGTGTGCTACCATGCTCAGTGGTTATTGCATTATTATTGAATAATGGACCTGTGATTTCAGATTTGGGAAAGATTTAAAATGTACTTGATGCTGTTTTTCAAACTCTTTTACAAAATGTAATAGGATTTTTTCCCTCTCCAGAGCCACTTTATAATGAATCCAGAAATTGAGTCAATTTCAAATGTTCCTTAATATAAAAGTGGTGAGAACAACAGCCAGATGAAATGAGAATGGAATATTGACATGGCAAGAAGATGTTTTGCCATCTAGATCAGCTGCTTTTCAACTTTACAAAGTAACAGGAGAAAGCAAAGTTCAGAAAAGTCAGCTGTGGCATCCAATCCCATTAAATCTTGGAAGCTAAGCAGGGTTAAGCCTTGTTAGTACTTGGATGGGAGACTACCTGGGAAAACTAGGGTGCTGTAGGCTTGGGAAAAGGACCTGGCAGCCCGCTCCCCCAAAAAATCAACCATTGAAAATCCCATGAATACCAGAGAAGCACTGACAATAGTGTTCCACCTGTTACGTACAGGATTGCTGTGAGTTGGACACCAACTTGATGGCACCTAAAAACAACAACAAATTAAAAAAAAAAAAAAAAGAAAGGCAATAGGAGATATGGATAAAATAAGAAAAAAATCACCACAGATAAAACATATTTTTAAAGAAAAATATGTTCATTCTGATGCACACGGATTTAATTTGTGGGCAATATTAAATTTTTGCTAACTAGTGATACTAATAAGGCTGCAATCAAGTATTAATTTTCTTAGCCACATTTTCTCTATCTATAAAATGGTGTTCTAATGGGATTGTCTTGAAGTTTAAATGACATATCTTGTGAAAGTGACTTGGTATCGTATCTGGCATAGAAAAAGTGTTCAGTAATTGTTATTGCTTACTATTTTGTCTTCCAAAATAAGAGATAATGTGTTTTCATTTCACTAAGTCCTGCCTGGGGCTAGGGTTTAGCTCAGCAGAGCACTTGCTCTGAAAGCTCTGAGGCCCTGGGTTCCTTCTCCAGTACTTCAAAAATGGGAGAAGACCTGGTAGCCCACTCTCAAATCAATCCCAAAACAATCAACCATCAAAAACCCTATGAATAGCACAGAAGCACTGACATAGAGTAGGGCATAGTAGAGTGTAGGGAAGTGTTCCATTCTGTTGTACATAAGGTTGCTATGTGTTGGACTCAACTCAATGGCACCTAACAACGATAATAAGTTTTCTCTAGCCACTTTATAAAAAGAAGCTGGTATGTTTCAAATTATAGAATAAACATAAAATGTATTTTCACCACTGTAGAAAAAATTAAGACCTTCAAAGTTCTGCTATACGTAAATTAATCCAAACCTACTATAATGAGAACCTACTATATTTTTGGTGCTATAGAATGAAGATTTAGAAACTGTAAATAACCCATCCTTCTGAGGAAATAAACCAAAATTTCAAGTATTCTGCGAAGAGCTATAATATTGATTTGTATGAATCCATATATTGTTAGGTGATGATTCACAGCAACCCGCATATAGAATTTTCAGTGGCTGATTATTTCGGGATTGTTTCGAGATTGTTTCTGGAGTAGGCTACCACACACTTCTCTCATTTTTTGCCATGCTGGGGATCAAACTCAGGGCCTCAGAGTGTGCACAGCAGCACTCTACCAACTGAGCTAAACCCCAGCCCTATAAATTCATATTGTTGTTGTTGTCAGTTAATACAGGAGCATAGAAATAGAGATTAGTTTGTCAAAGGAGTCAGCAGAGGCTTATGAATACAGTGACCTTAAAAAGAGAAGTTTGTGGAGGAGCAGTCATGGGTTAGCATTTCAGGAAGAAGGAAATAGTCAAAGACAATTCTAGCAGAGCAGTGAGAAAAACCCAATGAATTCAACATCATAGTGCCTTTTGTTAAGACTGATAATTCTAGCTGCTCTATTAAGACAGTTTATCTTACAGATATATTGGAAAAGTTTTGAAGTCAAAACACTAGTGATATCTAGTTTTCAATTAAAGTCATTCTACTAGAAATGACCTTGAGGGTGTTATTCTTTTCCCAGTTTTCAAATTTATACACTTGGACTAGCTCTATCAAAGGACAACCCTACATTTAAGAGCCTGAAGTTTTTTATGTATATATTTTTTTCAACAAGGTCTCCCCTTCCAGTAAACTACATAGAATTCCCATCTTGATTTCTGTAATATGTTTAAGGAAATTCTCATGGTGACATAATAAGAAGCAGTATAATCTAAATGATATTAAATTGAACTTCAAACTGTTGAGCAGTTGTACTAGGTCAAACACTTTGACTTAACCTTATATACTCAAGAGATCATTAGTGGGCCATTTGAACAGTTCTTATTTCTTAAATGTTTAGATGTTTATATCTATTCTAATTAAGTCTTATAACCTCTTAAGTGCTGATGTTCATGCTTTTGTCTAAGAACATCTTGACTATATAATATAAATGAAATTTAAATAACTTTAACATGATCTTGTAAGAACTCTGGAATCAAAAACAATATGGTAAAATTTAACAGAAATAAATATAAAAGCTTGCACCGAAGAGAGAAAAAAATCAATTGCTTATAATTATAGAATTTTAAGCATTAGGCTTAACTGTTATTTAAAGTCAGTAATCACAATTAAACTTAGTTAAGAAGGGACAATATAAAGAATAGAAAGAAGAAGGAAGGGAACTAGCAGAGGGAAGTGAAGACTTTGAAAAGTGGGACGAGGAGGAGAATTAATGTAGAGGGATATAAGGGGAAAGGATAATCTCAATGTAAAGGCAACTTCATGAGTACATTGGAAAAATAGAGGAATATAACCCAAACATGCATTTGAGTTTTACTACATATTAGCTGTAATCCTCCATAAGCCTTGTGGGTTGATGAAAGTATAACCAGAAGTGATGTGATGGTTGCATAATAGAAAAAGCCAATGTTGTACTACTCTGTACTCCACTGTCATTTACTAATAAAGGGAGAAAAAAAGTCAATAATCTAAAAAGATGATTTAGAAGACTAAAAATTCATTATCAATTAGTAGTATGATATAGTAACACACAAGTTAAGGAAAGCAAATATGGGCTTCATTAGTGGAAATAATTTGTAGAGTTAGTCTACGTTTAGTTGTGTGCTCAGTGACAGGTTAGTTTATATTACCTCGCGTTTCCGTACTTTGCAAGTGCGGTACCACTGAACTGCATCTTCAGACCATGTTTTTTACTTTTTGAGACAGGCTCTTGCTAAATTAGGCAGACTGCCTCTGGTCTGGAACTTGTGATTCTCCTGCCTCCTCCTCCCCAATCTCTGGGATTACAGGCGTGTGCCACTGCACCCAGTTTGGAAAACCATATTGTTTTTTTTTTTTTATTAGAAATTTTTAATGTACATCATAATGTGATTCATTTTGACATGCTTTTCGTTGTGACAATTTTCATATATGCAATTTGATAAGCATTATTCATATAGGTTACCCCTTACCCTCCTCTATGTTGCCC
>VMDO01036853.1:0-14801 GCA_007922755.1 Pedetes capensis
TCTGGTCTCCTATCATTTGTGTCTAATGCATTAAACCTATTTTTGAGGTGGTCTCTGAACTCAGGTGGGATATACTCAAGGTCATACCATGGCTCTCGTATACTTGTTCTAATTTTCTTCAGCTTCAGTTTGAACTTGCATATGAGAAGTTGATGGTCTGATCCACAGTCAGCACCTGGTCTTGTTTTGACATTTTATATAGAGCTTTTCCATCGTTTCTTTCCACATATGTAGTCAATTTGATTCCTGTATGTTCCATCTGGTGAAGTCCATGTGTATAGTCTCTGTTTATGATGTTGAAAAATGTATTTGCAATGAAAAGGTCATTGGTCTGACAAAAATCTATCATGTGATCTCCAGCTTCGTTTCTGTCACCAAGACCATATTTTCCAACTACTGAGCCTTCTTGTTTGTTTCCAACCTTTGCATTCCAGTCACCAGTGATTATCAGTATGTCTTGATTGCATGTTTGATCTATTTCAGATTGCAGAAGCTGATAAGTCTTCCCTTTCTTCATTTGTGGCCTTAGTGGTGGGTGCATAAATTTGAATAATAGCCATATTAACTGGCCTTCCTTGTAGGCGTATGGATATTATTCTATCACTGACAACATTGTATTTCATGACAGATCTTGAAATGTCTTTTTTGATGATGAATGCAACCCCATTTCTCTTTAGTTTATCATTCCCAGCACAGTAGACCATATGATTATCTGACTCAAAATGGCTTATGCCGGTCCATTTGAGCTCACTGATGCCTAGAATGTCAATGTTTATGCGCTCCATTTCTCTTTTAACAATTTCTAATTTTCCTAGATTCATGCTACGTACATTCCATGTTCCAATTATTAATGGATGTTTACAGTTGTTTCTCCTCATTTTGAGTCGTGCCACATCAGCAAATGGAGGTCCCTGGGGTTTTATTCCATTTCTGTCATCACGGTAGACTCTACTTTGAGGAGGCAACTCTTCCCCAGTAGTCTTTTGAGTGCCTTCCAACCTGGGGGGCTCATTTTCTGGCACTATATCTGACAGTGTTTCTTTGCTATCCATAGGGTTTTCAATGGCTAGTTGTTTCGGGAGTGGCTCGCCAGGTCCTACTCCCTAGTCTGTTTTAGTCTGGAAGCTCAGCTGAAAACCTGTCCACCATGGGTAACCTTGCTCATGTCCGAGGTTACAGTGGCAGAGCTCTCAGCCTCATCGCAACACACAGTCCCCTACAGTGCGACAAACTGACAGACATGTTGATTCTCTTGAGTTTCACAAATTAATCCTGACTTGTATTTTTTCACCATTTTTTATTGTTTTAAAATACACTGACATAAAATTTTAATCTTAATCATTTTTAAGTATGCAGTTCAGAGCCAAGCATTGTGGCCTGTAATCCTAGCACTCAGGAGGTTGGGGCAGGAGGATGGCTGCAAGATTAAGCCCAGACTGGACTACACAGTGAGTTCCAGGCCAGCCAAGGCTGTGAGACTGTGAGACTCTGTCTCAAAACAAAAACAAAACAAGAAAAGTATAGAGGTCAGTGTTATTAAGTACATTCATATTGTTATCCAATAATCACCACCCTCCACCTCTAGATTTCATCTTGCAAAAAACTATACTCCCATTAAACGATAAACTTCCCCAACTCCCCTTCCTTCAACCCCTGGCAACTATTATTTTATTTATGTCTCTATGAATCTGACTTCTCTGGATATCTCATATGAGTGGATTCACACAGTATTGCTCTCTGTAATTATGTTTTCAGGGTTCACCCATGTTGTAGCATGTACCTAGATTTCCTTCCCTTCTAAAACTGAGTAATATGCCTTTCAAAACTAAATAATATTGCATGGTACACATATATTATATATGTTTATGTGTGTATACAACACATACGCACGTGTGTGTGTGTGTGTGTGTGTGTGTGTGTGTGTGTGTGTGTAGACTGCATGTGCAGGGTGGAGTTCAGCTCAGTTGGTAAAGCACCGCTCTGCGAGCTCTGAGGCCCTGGGTTTGATCCCCAGCACTGCAAAAATGGGAGAAAGACGTGGCAATCCACTCCTGACACAATCCCAAAACAATCAGCCATTGAAAACCCTATGAGGGTCGCTATGAGTAGGACTCAACTTGACCTACCAACCAACTGACCATACCACATATACACCACATACATTTAATGTACACCACATTTTTCTGTCCTTTCAACTGTTAATGGATACTGGATTCAGATTTATTATTTTAATAAAAATGTATCTTTACATTTGTAACATCATTATGATATTTGTAGCATACATATGATTTATGTGATTTTCTAATGCAGGAGTCACGGAATTATGACTTGTTCACCAACCTGCTTGTTTTTCTGTGATTGATGAGCTAAGAATAATTTTTACAAATGAATATTTGTACTCAATTTCGTGTTGGGGCACTAACTTTGAACCCCAATTAAGCAAACTCCACTCCCAAAAAATTATTCTGCTAACCAGGTGTGGTGGCACATACCTGTTGTCCTAGTACTCCGGAGGCTGAGGCAAGAGGATCTTAAGTTCAAGGCCAGCCTGTTCTACATAGAAAAATTAAAAGAAAAATAAAAGGAAGCTTTGTGCTGTGGCTCATGCCTATAATCACAGTGACTCGGGAGGTGGAGGCAGGAGGATCATAGGTTCCAAGCCACAGGCAGCCTGCATAAGTCAAGATAAGAAATAAAAATGTGCCCAGAGTGCAGCCCAGTGGTAGAGCAGTTGCAAAGTATGTGCAATGCTCTGGGTTCAGCCCTTTAGTACTGCAAAAAAGAAAAATAGAAAAGAAAACAAAAAAGGAAAGAAGGAAGGAAGGAAGGAGAAAGAGAAAAGAGAAAAAGAAAGGAAGGAAGGAAAGAAAGAGAAAGAAAAGAAATAAATAAGGTAGGCAAAGCCAGGTGCCATGGCTCATGCCTGTAATCCCAGCAACTCGGGAGGCTGAGGCAGGAGGATTGCAGGTTCCAGACAAGAGGCAGCCTGTGCAATTTAGTGAGACCCAGTCTCAAAAAGTAAAAGAAGGGACTGGTACAGTTCTGTGGTAGATCATTTGCCTAGCATGCGCTTGCCCCTGGGTTCAACCTTCTAGTACTGCAAAAAATAAAAATTTTTAAATTTTAAAAAGTTATAAGGTAAGAGTGTATGCCTTTGAATGTGAAAAACCTTTGCAGATACTTACAAATAAGCAGAGGGAGGGAGCGCCCTGGAAAAATAATTAGCAGTTGGTTTCTTCTGTGTTTAAAAGAAACACCAAAAAATGTATACATGTATGAATTATTAGGACAGGAGCCCACAGGCATAAAATACTAACAGTGGTTACCTTTTGGGAGGTGGAGTGGCTTAGTGGAAGTGATAAAGAGACTTCTCTGCTTTACTCTTTCTATTTTTACATTGATAGAATTCTGCCAAAAATGTGTTAATTTTACTTTTATTTTTTGAGAGATGGGATGTAGCTCAGTGGTAGAGTGTTTGCCTACCATGCTCAGTGGCCTGAGTTTTATCTCTAGCACCACACATACACAAAAAGATTAGTTATATATTTTTTGAGGACACATGTAGGTAAATAAATAACA
Source organism: Pedetes capensis (assembly GCA_007922755.1). Taxonomy (NCBI): domain Eukaryota; kingdom Metazoa; phylum Chordata; class Mammalia; order Rodentia; family Pedetidae; genus Pedetes; species Pedetes capensis. The sequence goes on from VMDO01036853.1 coordinate 3,580, forward strand.
TCAATAAGAAAAGGATTGATAGAAGCAAATCCAAACTGTTAGCACTAGATATCCTTGAAAAGTAGAACTAGACAGATTGGAAAGAGATTTTTTTCCACTTTTTACTGTATATGCTTCTGTATAAATTTTACTTTTGTAAAAATTTTACAGTGAACATTACTGAATTTAGAAAGGAGTATGTGATCATCTTTCGATACCTTTCCCTTATATGAATGATCTGTTCCTGTACTTTACCCACTGACTAGGTAATTTTTAACAAAGGTTGCTGGAATTTAGTACGAATAGATTGCAAGAGGCATATAATTTTAATGAGATTTGTATTTTAAAGACTTGGATATTTCTTCTTGTCATACAATCCTTGACTTAAATATAATCCTTTTTGATACTTATTTGAGGGCTTTTTAAAAAAATCATTTTCCCTCCCCTAAAATGTCCATGAGAGCAGAAATATGCCTTGATAATCTTTATAGCACAGGTCTTAAAATAATGATTAGTATATAGTTGGCACTTAATATTCACTGATTGGAAAGTAGTGTTTTTTCTTAAAAGTTGAGGAACTTAAATTTTTATTAAGCCATCTAGAGATGGTTCAGCTATGGGGAATTGGTTGATGATAATCTATAGGAATCAGTTTATTTGTTACTAAGAAACACTTAATATTGCACTCTGGCTATAGGTCATGTTGCCTAACAAGTACATTGTTTAGTAAATGTTTGTTCTTGGTAATGAGAACTGTGATGTGGTATGGATAAGTAGGTTTTCTGGCCCAGTCCTAAAGGCAACTTAAAGTGCCAATCTAGTTGGCGGAGGAGGGTTAGATTGTACAGCTATGAAAACAAAGAAGAATCTTAAGCTGAACTTACTACTTGTTGTTAAAATTGAAAAGCAAAATAAAAGACCAAAGGGTAGTTCCAAAATACTTTTAAAGTAATAGGTAAGTATTTATTAAAGTTCATTGATGGAAATGTGAATTTCCATTTTCCATTTGTCTAAGTAGAATAAAACCTGAACCTGAATCAAGTTTTGTCCACAAATCAAAATTATGCCTTTAATTTGAAAAGATAGAGGTAGATATTAAAAAATTTTCGGAAGTATTTGAGAGAGATAAAAGGTATGCAAATAATAGCACTATCACTTTTTATGCACTGTTGTAAAAGAGCAGCGTAATATAATAGATCTTAAGTTTTGTGCCTGGAATTGGATGTTTGCTCTTTCCCACTAGCTGTGTGATCTTAGATGAATTACCTATTGTCTCTCTGCCTCAGTTTTCTCCTCTGTATAACAGGGATAACATCCTTTCTCAGAGTTGTTGAGAGGTTTAAATGAGAACTTGTGTGTATGTGTTGTAGTTTTTAAAATGGCACCTCACCAATAATACAAGACTACTTAAGTATTATCTCCATCCAACAAATATTTGGTAGTTGTATTGGTCAGTGTACTGAGGGTGGGAAAGATCTTGCCCCAGAGAAATTCAGTTTAGTGAGGCTTGAGGTTCTGCATATTCTCTACTCTCATCCCAGTTCCTTTTTTCTAAATCTTATATTGTATTTTCAAAGAAATAAGTTTAAGGATTTATTTCCAGTCTTTAATTTTACCTGATATTCAGAGAAATGGTTAGAAAGTTGACCTGCTCTCTTTATTTTTATTTTATTTTATTTTTTTTTTGGTACTGGGGGTTGAATCCAGGGCCTCGCACTTGTGTGTTTTGCAAGTGCTATGCCACTGAGCTGCACCCTCAGCCCATTTTTTTACTTTTTGAGACAGGGTCTCGTTAAATTACACAGATTGCCTCTGATCTCGAACTTGTGTTCCTTCTGCCTCTGCTTCCCAAGTTGCTGGGATGAGAGACGTGCGCCACTGTGCCTGACTAAAAACTAAATATTTTAAAGTCATTTTAAATTTTACTTTCAGATGCTTTTTGCTGCTAATGGGTGTGAGCAAGTTAGATATTCTATACCGGAGACTTCTCCTCACAAAGCTTTTTATCAGAGGATGGGGAAGACCAGAGGATCTCAAAAGGTAATCATTTCTTTTTCCTGGAATACTTGTTTTGAACTGTTGCTTTAGTAAACATTTAAAATTTTAATTCAGTTATAAAATCCTTTACCTTCAAATATAGAGTGATTATTCAGGAGATTAAACATGAAACTATACAAAAAGTTCAAATGCTTTATCTTTTAAATTATTTCTCATCAGTTTTTGCTTATCATAAATTGGACTGTTTTAAAAATAATGTAGATTTTAAGATAAAGAGCTCTCAGAAACACAAACTAGATTTTGAACTTCAGTGATTATAAGGCTAGGGATAGGTGCTAAATTTTCTTGGGTAGCTTGAATTTGTAAATGGCTATAAAACTGGGATATACTGTAGCTCATGGGAAAGCATATACTTTACATAATTAATTTTTAGAATTGGTGCCTTTAATTTTGAGTCTTATGAATGTTAATTTCTCAACAATTTTGTTTCTCATATTTTTCTGAGATAAGTGATCAGTTTAAAAAATATCAATACTCTCTTTTAGTGATAAAAATTAAACTTTAATATGGCTTATAACTGGATTTAGGAATTTTTAACTGTTCTTCGTCAGTCTCAATACAATGAGTATAATATCTGATATGAAATGTGAACTTCTTCCTTCTTGTCTCTTTTCCTATAATAGACTCTTTGAATTCAGAAAGATGATTGGAAATCGAGAAAGATGCCAGAATTTGGTTTCAAGTGATTATCCAGTATACATTGATAAGGTATTCAAATAAAAGAAATGCAATTATAGAAATTCTAGTTTAATATAAGTATGTGCCAAGAATAGATTGTTGAGGTTTAAGAACAGTAAAGCGAAAACACAAGTGCAGTGGATTTTAACTTTAATATTTGAAGAATACTAATCAAATATTTTGAGTAACTATATTCATATATATTTGGGAGCTTATATTTACTATTTTCCCAAATAAATACAAAGAAGTATTTAGGCTGGATCTTTCTGAATCTCATTTTATGTCTTTATGCTCAAGAAGGCTGCATTATTCAACATTAAAGAAGAATATTAAAGAAGAATAGTAAGTATTAAAAAGGAGTAATCTATTGGAAAAGTAGTGCATAAGGAGTTATTTGCAAAACAGCTATTGAAAACACAAGGGAAAGCTGGCTGAGGTGGCTTACCTCTATAATTCCAGAGACTGGGATTACACGAGTGGGAAGCAGGAGAGTCAAAAGCTCAAGGCCAGAGGCAGCCTACATAAACTAGTGAGACCATGTCTCAAGGTAAAAATTTAAAAATGGGATGTTGGGGGTGCAGCCCAGGGGTGCAGCCCAGTGGTACAGTACTTGCAAACTACATGTAAGATCCTGGGTTCAACCCCCAAGTACCACCAAAAAAAAAAAAAAAAGTGTTATGAGATATAGCTAACTGCTAAGAGAATAGTAGAAAGAAAATGCTATAAAATTAGAGATTAAAATATTTTTGAAATTGTTTTGTTTTTCTAGCAAACAGCTTTTTTCTATAAAATATTTCTGAATTTATTTAATTTGATAATTTGAGATATTGTTGAATGGCTACAGATAGGTAGATTTCACACATCCCTCACTGACCTTTAACCAGAGTAACCACTTGCATCTTTAATATATTGGATATCTTTATAAGATTTCCTTATCAGAAGTTTTCCATTGCTAAGCTACGTGTGGTGGTGCATGCCTGTAATCTCAACACTTGGAAGCTGAGGGAGGAGGATCACCTAGATTTCAAGGCCAGCCTGGTCAACACAGTGAGTTCCAGAACAGCCCGAACTACACAGTGAGCCCCTGTCTCAAAAAGCCAAGGGGTGAAAAAGAAAGATGTCCACTGTTAAAACCAAAATTTTATAAGTTGAAAACCTCTTCTTTAAAGAAAATAAAATAAATGGAAAAAATTCATATCTTCTTTATCAAAGCTATTCCTTCTGTATCTTCTGGATTCAGAACATTTCCCTCTGTTTCAAATTTGGGTAAATACAGTATTCCTATTTGCTTTTGTTTCTGTTAAAAATTATAGGCCCACAAAACAAAGAAATAGAGTATAGGCTTTGAAAGTAAACAGATTTTAAGCATACCAAGTAAAAATCAAAAGTCTCCTTTAATCTCTGCCACTTTCCACCATCTTATTCCATTGTCTTCCCCAGGGGGAATACTGTTAAAATTTTGAAATACATTCTTATAGATCCCCCTGGTTTTAAAAAATCAAGATCTAATTCACATACTATAAAATTGACCCTTTTAAAGTGTACAATTGGATATTTTTTACATTTTTTACCAAGGTGTACAACAATCAGTCACTCTTTTCACTAATTCTAGAACCTTTTGCACCCCAAAAAATCACTATACCTATTAGCTGTCATTTCCCATTGTGCTTGTCCTCTACCTTCTAGCAATCACTAATCTGTTTTCTGTCTCTCTGGATTCTCCTATTTAGGGTGTTTCTTACATACGGAATCATGCAATATGTGGTCTTTGTTGTCTGGCTTATTTCATTTAGTGTGATGTTTTTAAGGTTCATCCATATTATAGCTTATAGCAGGTACCAGTATTTTGTTCTTTTCTATAATTAAATAATATGGTTGTTGTTAGGTGCCATCAAGTCAGATCCAATTCATAGCAACCCTAAGTACAGGAGAATGAAACACTATCCAACACTGTACCATGACCATGATCTTTTTCATATTTGATCCCAAGGTTGAAGTTACTATGTTTCGTCTCATTTTGAATCATGCCACATTATCAAAAGGAGATTCTGGGGCTTAACTCCATTCCTATCATTAAGGTCAACTCTACTTTGAGGGGGCAACCCTTCCCCAATCATTTCTTGAATGCCTTCCAGCCTGGTGGGCTCATTTTCTGGCACTATATTTGATAGTGCTTCTCTGTTATTCATAGGGTGAGTGAGCTAGCTTGCTTCCTTCCTTTCTCTCTCTCTCTCTCTCTCTCTCTCTCTCTCTCTTTCTCTCTCTCTTTCTTTCTTTCTTTCGCACTGGGGATTGAACCCAGGGCCTTGCACTTTCATGCTTTTCAAGTGCTGTACCACTGAGCTTCATCCCCAGCCCATTTTTTTACTTTTTAAGACAAGGTCTCACCAAATTATGCAGACTGCTTCTGGTCTCAAACTTGCGACCCTCCTGCCTCTGCCTCCTGAGTTACTAGGATTACAGGCGTGTGCCACCACACCCGACTCATAGAGTTTTCAATGGAATTGTCTCTCTAGTCTCTTAGTCTGAAAGCTCAGCTGAAACCTGTCCTCTATGGGTGGCCCTGCTGGTATCTGAAATAACAGTGGCATAGCTTTCAGCATCACAGCAACACGGAAGCCCCCACAGCAGAATAAATTGACAGACATGGGGAAAATACTATTACATTGTATAATATTCTACATTTTCCTTATCCATTCATCCTTCTCCCATTTTTGTGGTGCCGGGAATTGAACTTGGGACCTCAGAGACTGCAGAGTGGCACTCTACCAACTGAGCTAAATCTAGCCATTCTAGTGGATATAAATGTACTTCCCTAATAGCTATGACATTCAACATCTTTTCATGTGATTGCTGGCCATTTGTAAATCTTTGAAGAAATGTCTTTGCAGCTCTTTTGCTCATTTTTTAATTGGGTTATTCATTTTTTGAGTCATAGCTTTATTTATTTATTTATTTATTTATTTATTTATTTATTTATATGGTACTGGGGGTTGAACCCAAGGCCTTGCGTTCGCATGCTTTGTAAGTGCTAGGCCACTGAGCTACACCCCCGGCCCATTTTTTTACTTTTTTTTTTTTTGTGCTACTGGGGGTTGATCCCAGGGCCTCGCGCTTCCATGCTTTGCAAATGCTGGACCACTGAGCTGCACCCTCAGCCCATTTTTTTGCTTTTTGAGACAGGGTCTTGCTAAGTTACGTAGACTGCCTCTGGTCTCAAACTTGCCATCCTCCTGCCTCCGCCTCCTGAGCCGCTGGGATTACAGGCATGCACCACCATGCCCGGCTTCCATTTTTTTACTTTTTTTGAAACAAGGTCTCACTAAGTTACAGAGACTGCTTCTGGTCTCGAACTTGTGATCCTCCTGCCTCTACCTCCCAAGTTGCTGGAATTACAGGCATGTGCCACTGCACCCACCTCACTTATTTGATTTTTTAATCCATGTCATATGTTATCATGTGTGGGCAGTCTCCACAACTTTGCAAGGTACTGTGTCAAAAGTGTTTAGGGGAACCAGGTGTGGTGGCGCACGCCTGTAATCCCAGCGGTTTGGGAGGCAGAGGCAAGAGGATCGCAAGTTTTAGACCAGAGGCAGTCTGCGTAATTTAGTGAGACTCTGTCTCAAAAAGTAAAAAAAAATGGGTTGGGGGCACAGCTCAGTGGTCCAGCACTTGCAAGCATGCAGGCGCGAGGCCCTGGGCTCAACCCCCAGTACCAAAAAAAAAAAAAAAAAAAAAGAAAGAAAAGTGTTTAGGGGTGCAGGTTAATGGTAGAGCACTTGCCTATCATGTGCAAAGCCCTATGTTCAACTCCAAGTACTGCAAAAAAAAGAAAGACAGACAGACATACAAAAGAAAATCCATATTAATCCGGGCATTGTAGCACATAACTGTAAAATCAGTGCTGGGGAGGCTGAGGCAGGAAGATATCAGCCTGTGCTACACAGGTAAACCCTGTCTCAATTAAAAAAGAAAGAAAGAAAAGGAAAAAGAAAAGAAAAACATCCATAATATCTTTGTCTGCTTTCACACATCTTGGTTTTCTTTCCTTTTAGATTGAAGAGCAGTCAGACTGTAAGATCCTAGATGGGCACTTTATTTCTCCCATGGCCCATTATGTGCCTGATATCCTGCCAGTTGAATCTGTTATTGCAAGGTAAGAATTTTTGTTCAGAAAGTTAAATTAGTAAGTTACTCGTGTTCATTAAAATTATAATAATATCAACACTATGTTATATCAAATCACCTAGTAACAAGGTAGGTCTAAATTATTGAAAAGACTGAATTTAGAAAATATTTTAATTCTTGTAGGAATGTAGAGCAGTATAAGGATGTTTATTGAAGTATTGTTTATAGTTGGAAAAAATGGGTAGTGCCCTAAGAATTCAACAGTAATGGATTAATTACTCATATCATGGATACTATTATTGACATGGAAATACGGTCACAATATATGAAACCTTAAGTAACATAAATGATTGTTTAGTTCCATTTTTGTAAACACAAACATACACACAGTATCACATAGAAAGTTTCCAAAGTGTATATACTCATGTGCCAACTCTGATTCCGTCTGGAGAGAATTTGGCTTTTAAAATTTCCATTTTAGCCGGGCATGGTGGCGCACCCGCCTATAATCCCAGCGGCTTGGGAGGCGGAGGCGGGAGGATCGCAAGTTCGAGACCAGAGGCAATCTGCGTGATTTAGCGAGACCCTGTCTCAAAAAGTAAGAAAATGGGCTGGTGGTGCAACTCAGTGGTCCAGCACTTGTAGAGCATGCAAGTGCGAGGCCCTGGGTTCAACCCCCAGTGCCACAAAATTTAAAGAAAAAAAAAAAAAAATTCCATTTTAAAGTTCTATAATGTGCATATACTTTTTGTAGTAGAGAGAAAGGGGTTTTTTACTTGAAGAAACAAAAGAATAAGTAGTAATTTAGATTATATAGTTTTGCTAAGTAAATTATCCTACTAAGTAGGATAATTTGTAATTATCGTATCAGTTTCTGAACGTAAACATATTCTAAAATACTGGTTCATACGATAGTTGAAACTGGACTTGTTGTTGTTGTTGTTGTTGCTGTTGTTGTTTGGAGATAGAATGTCACTTTACAGCCCAAGTTGGCCTCAGACTCTATGTAGGCCAGGCTGGCTCTTCCTGTCTTAGCCTCCTTAGTTCTGGGATTACAGGTGTCTACCACCTTCCCAGCTGAAATTTGACATTTGGATTTTTTTTTTTCCAGTGCTGGTGGGGTTGAACCCCAGGCCTGGAGCATGCTAGGCAAGTGCTCTACCACTGAACTGTACCTCCAGCCCCTTTTCTGTTTTTCATTATAATTATGACAGCTTCTTGATCCTCCTGCCTCAGCCTCCCAAGTTGCCAGGATTACAAGTGTGTGTCACAGCACCTGGCTTCTGGATCTTCTTACACCATTTAATTTGTTTGGTTGAAACTTTTATCACAGATAGTACAGAGGCCCGTTTCAGCCCAATTTTGTAAATAGGTTTTTAAAATTGTTTTAAATTCAAAATCAATGTTGAAACTAGGCCTGTCCATGGTTTTCTTTTTTATGCTTTACCTAATTCTGTTTATTTAAAAGGAACAAGATACTTTACTTTTTCCTTCTGCATTGTTGATAGTAAACCATTTACTGCTTCTGGTAAGTGGTTTCTCCTTTAAGATTTCTGTTTGCAATAGCTATAATATGTATATGTTTGTATGTGAAGGATCCTTCAATCAAGAAGGGATTATTCTGTAATGGAAGCCTACTTAAACTTTTTTGTGACTGTATTGGAACCTCAAATTTCAGTTATTCCAATAAATTTCAACAAGTTCAGAATCTAATAAATGAAGCTATAAAGTTTAAAGTAACTGAAAAGCAGTTATTTAACTATTGTAGTGGTTTGTTTCATTGTTTCTTCAGTATTATTTTAAACATATATATGTTTATATATGTATATATATGTATATGTATATAAACATATATATGTTTATATATACGTATATACATATGTATGTATATACATATATACATATATACGTATATGTGTGTGTGTGTGTGTGTGTGTGTGTGTGTGTGTGTGTGTGTGTATTTAGCTCAGTGGGTAGAGTGCTGCGCTGCAGTCTGTGAGGCCCTGAGTTCAATTCCCAGCACCACAAAAATGGGAGAAGGGCCTGGCAATCCACTCCCAAGGCAATCCCAAAGCACTCAGCCATTGAAAACCCTACGAGGGTCGCTATGAGTCGGATCTTGACTCGATGGCACCTAACAACAACAACAATAACATATACATATAATAGCTTAAAAATAAGTTATAAGTGGGTGAATATGATCAAAGTGTATTATATATATGAGGTGGGCACAGTGGCACAGGCTTCTAATCCCAGCTACTTAGGAGGCTGAGGCAGGATTGCAGGTTCAAGGCCAGAGGCAGCATGTGCCGCTTAATGAGACCCTGTCTCAAAATTTTAAAAAAAGGAATAATAGTATATTATGTACATGTGTGATAATGTCATAACAAAATTTATTATTTTGTGCAATTAGCATATGCTAATAAAAAGATTATATTGAAGGAAAAAGTCACTACCAGAAGTAATTTCTCCCAGAAACAGAATTGAAAAATTTCTACTTCCTCCCTTTCAACTTACAATGATTCTATAGGGACAGATCTAATTTGCAAAGTCATTACATGGCAGAAGATAAAATAAATAAATAAACTATGGGCTTCTGGGGACATGCAGAAATAGTCAAAAACACAAATATTAATAGCTCCTAATTTTCTCTCTTTGGCAACTTATTCAGAGATGCATTTTTCTGTCTGTGTGCCATGTTTTTTAGATTATTGAATGGTGCCATATGTAACTATAACTCAGTTACTTGGTAACTATGCATGCCTGCTCTTTTAAGTATAATAATTCAGCACTTTGAGGAAATTTCTTGTATATAGGTTGGAAAGTATGCTGTTGTCCAACATAGTAATAGCCTTCACATCTGTGTGGGGGACAAAAAAGTAGGCTTTTCTAATCTTTGTCACAATTAAATGGAGTCTGTTGCTGTCTGGCTTATGTTAATTCTGTTGAAAAGGAGCCTCTCTGAATATTTTAGTGTCCTTAGTCATATTTCTCACATGTGAAGAATTTACATGTCTGTGTAAACATTTTACTCCATTTCTTTCTGAAAGCATTATATATTCATATATTAGCAAATGTATGTGGAATGATTTATTTGTATAAATTTGTCATTAAATTTATACTTTTCTGCACTTCGAGAAATAAATTGTAAACAGTGTTATGTAGTGCAAAGAACCAGAACTTTGGAATTAAACAGATCTGATATTGAACTCTGGTTGCACTACTTACTGACCTAGTGACCTTTGGTCAATGACTTAATCTCTGAACCATGTTTCATAAAGTAGAAAAAAAGAATGCTTATATGGTTGTTAAAACAAATAGATAAGGAATGAAAATTGTGTGCAGAGAACATAAAAACTATTAAATAAAAGTCTTTATAGGCAAAAGGATGTAGAAGGGGAAGTAACTTCAGATTTCTGTTTACAATGTTTATTACCCAGAACTGTGTCCTCTTCTTACAGATTCTCAATCTTATCTGGAAAATTTTACAGGTATTAGCATAAAGAAAATAAAGAAAAGAGAAATGGCTGAGGAAATGTCTTAGTGGTTGAGCACTTGCTTAACATGCTTGAGGCCTGGGTTTGTTCCCCAGCACCATGGTGAGGGGTGGGGGAAAGAAAGGAAAAAGAAAGGAAGGATGAAAATTAGATCCTTTGACTCAGTCTAGGAAATAATCTCAACATCTGTTGGGAGTAAGAAAGGGTCCTTCCCAGCTGAGGACAAAATGGGGACTTAACTAACCTCCCATCTTTCCTCATGTCTTATTTTAAAATCTTTTTGAGGCAGTCTTGCTGTGTAGTTCAGCCTGGTCTCAAACTGGCAATCATCCTGCCTCAGGCTCCCAAATGCTAGGATTACAGGTATGTACCATCATACCCAGTTTATAGTGGCATATTTCTTCAGCATAATTTATTTTGCTAAATATAAATGGCCAAGTGATACATATTAACATCTATTTTTCAATTTTTCCCCTACTGATTTTTGGGGAGTAATTGCATTAAAATATTAGTGTCAGGTAAGAGACCTGCAGTAAACTCTATCAGGCCTTTGCATTAATATTAATGCACTAATTAATATTAATTAGTGCATTAATATTAATGCACTAATTAATATTAATTAGTGCATTAATATTAATGCACTAATATTTAATGCAACTAATGCAACTAATTTAATGCACTTAGTTGTTGTTGTTGTTGTTAGGTGCCGTCGAGTCGGTATCCGACTCATAGCGACCCTCTGTACAACAGGGGAAACACTATTGTCAGTGCTTCTCTGCTGTTCATAGGGTTTTCAATGGCAGATTGATTTTTGGGAGGGGGTTGCCAGGTCCTTCTCCCAGCCTACAGCTTCTGGTGTTCCCAGGCGGTCTCCCATCCAGG
>VMDO01036854.1:0-14800 GCA_007922755.1 Pedetes capensis
ATGTGTTACATGCATATTACAAATGAATTATGTCCATCATAGTTAAACAAATTCTTTCAAATAAGGTGATCCAACAGAAAACTAGGCAAAAAAATTACATTTTAAATTAAAATATTAAAATGATGATGAACATCAATCCTCATGGAAATGTGCATTAAATCTATCACATATTTCATTATACTTTTAAAATTCAAGGAAAAATGAATAAGTTGAAGGGGATGAAATGCTAAAAAGAAAGGAGAATAATAAGAATTTGCATGGACTACTGATAGAAAGTTAATCTGCTACTAATATTTTATGAAACTATTTGTTATTATTATGTACTGAACATGAGCATTTCTTAAGGTCTAACCATTCTCCAATAAAAATACATTCATAGAGATTGCTTTTGAGGACTTCTTGGGGAAATGGCAGATTAGAAGCTGCCTCTGTGTGACAAGGAGAAGAAAAAAGAGTCAGGATAAGAAAGGATAGAATCTATACCAAAGACACTGAGACAAGAAGAGCATAAAAATGATAAATGGGATGATGGAACAGCTTAAGAGCACACAGCAAAACAGCAAGGAATGAGCAGTACACATCTCCAGACATATTTACCCAGCAGGGAAAGAGAAACTGAAGTTTCATCCAAAGCTAATGTATCTGCTCTTATCTATAGTGGTACTAGGGATTGAGCTCTCAAGAGAAATCTGTTCACTAAGAACTCCAAATAAAATTGGAACAGGTGCAAATTTCACAAAACAGAAACAGAAAGTAACATGAAAAGTAAATACAACACGTGTCCTTGAGAAGAACTTAAGTCTTCAATTACTGAACCCCAATATTAAAATTGAAGTGTCAGACAAAAAATCAAAAATCTACTTGTAAAAATGACCAATGACTTCATAGAGGCTACAAAAAGCATGTATATGAAATTATGAAATGAATTCAGGACCTGGATAAGAAAGTCACCAATGTTGAAAACAAAATCAGCAAAATAGATGAAAACACTATCAAGGAAATTCATCATTTGAGAAAAAAACAAGAAATATTGGACATGAACTCAATAAATAAAATAAACACACTAGAAAGCATCAGTGGTAGGCTAGATCAAGCAGAAGAAAGAATATGGGATGGAAGAAAAAGTTGAGGAAATATTACATTCAGATATCAATAAAAATAAATAAATATACATGACCACAACTTCTAAGAACTAAGATTTTAGAGACCAAACCTAGGAAACCATGCAGTAGAAGATGTTGTCATAGAAAACTAGTCATAGAAAATCTATTCTATGAAATTATACCAGAAAAATCCCCAAATCTCAGGAAAGAAATGAATAGCCAATCAAAAGTTGCATATAGAACACCAAATAGACATGACCAGAAAAGAACCTCAACATGACACATTATAGCTAGAATACCAATAATACAGAAGAAAGAAAAACTTAAAGCTGCAGGAGAAAAACACCAAGTCACTTACAAAGACAAACATCAGAATAACATCAAACCAATTATCTGGGACCCTAAGCTCCAAGAAAGCACGAATTGATATATTTAAAGCCCTGAGAGTAAATAGCTGCCAACCACAACTATTATATCTAGCATAATTATCATTTAAAATAGATGGAGGAAGGAAGAACTTCTAAGACAAGCACAAATTAAAGAAATTCATGGCCATTAAGCCATTACTGTAAAAGATATTTAAAGGAATCTTACACCCAGGATGAAGAGACATTTCCAATCATGAAAGGGCAAGAAAGAATAAACTTCATGAGAGAAACAGATAAATCAATAAGAAGTAAGATACACTCAATAATGTTCAACTCAGTAAACAAGCAAAACCTTAATAAGAGAGAAGAAAAAATAAAAAAGAGAGAAGAAAAAAGAAAAAATAAGAAAAAATAGTATGCAAACCAACCAGGAAAACATCCAAGACAATTACAAAAAATGTCCAACTCCTCTCAATAATAACACCAATTATAAGTTAACTTTCCAATTAAAAGTCAAAGACTACTTGATTGATTGCAAAAATAAAATCCTACAATCTGCTGTTTGCAAGAAACATATCTCACTGTCAAGTGACTCACAAAGACTGAAAATGAAAGGATGAAAGTTGATATACCAAGCAAGTGGAAGCCAAGTTACAAATTATTTTTAAAAAAGTAAAAGTATGTTGTCGGGCGTGGTGGTGCACGCCTGTAATCCCAGTGGCTTGGGAGGTGGAGGGGGGAGGATCGCAAGTTCGAGACCAGAGGCAGTCTGTGTCACTTAGAGAGACACTGTCTCAAAAAGTAAAATAAAAAAAAAAGTGGGCTGGGGTGCAGCTCCATGGTCCAGCACTTGCAAAGCATGCGGGCGAGAGGCCCTGGGTTCAACCCCCAGTACAACCAACAAATAAAATTTAAAAAGTAAAAGTAGGCATTCTTATATCAGAGAAAGTAGACTTTAAGTTAAAAGTAGAGTATAAGTTAAAATTAATCAAAAAAGATAACACTTACTACATATGAAGAAAGTAAACACTCCACCTAGAAGATATAATGATTGCAAATATATGTGCACCAATTGTTTGTGTACCACATCTCATAAAATGCACAGTGTTGGAAAGAAAGTGACAGATAGGTCCAGATACAATAGCAGTGGGTGACTTCAATACCCAATTCTCATTAATAAATAGAACTTCCAGACAAAAGAGTCAGCAAAGAAACCTCAGAGTTAAACTACACCATTTAGAGCAATTTAATTTAATAGACAGTTACAGAATATCCCATCCAACATCTATGGAAGGTACATTTTTATTCTCAGCATCCCATGGAACTTTCTCTAAAACAGGTCACATTTTAGGAAATAAATCAAGTCCTAACAAACACAAATACAAATATCAGAGCATAGTGAAATAAAACTAGAAACCAACAGTAATATAAACTATAGAAACTGTGTTAAGTACATGGAGATTGAGTAATGCACTCTTAAATGATCCATGGATCATTGAAACCATCAGGTGAAAATTAAAATATTATTCAAGTCAAAGGAAAATATAAACAATTTATCAGAACCTTTGTGTTACATCAAAGGTGATTCTAACAGAAATTTATAACTCTTGGTGCTTACATTACAAAACCAGAGAGGACTCAAATAAACAACAATGATGAACTTCAAGGTCTTATAAAACCAAGAACAACCAAAACTCAGAATCAGTAGACAGAAAGAATAAAGTTCAATGAAGAAATTAATGAAATGGAGAATGAAAGAAAAATAGAAATAATAGATGAAATAAAGAGTTGGGTCTTCAAAAACATGAAAATGATGGACATTCCCTTAGGCAAACTAAACAAAAATGAGAGAAGACCTAAATTAGTGAAAGTAAATCTGACAAAATGGAATATTCCAACCTGATACCAATGAAATCTAAAGAATCAATAGGGAATATTTTCTAAAAATTACATTCCAAAAACTGAGATATCTAGACAAAATGAATAGATTCTTAGATACATATGACTTATGAAAATGAAATCAAGAAAATAAAAACATCTTAGACTGATAACAAGCAATGAGACTGAAGTTGTCATAAAGAGTCTCCCAACAATGAAAAGCTGGATAAGATGGATTCACTAATAAGTTCTACTAAATATTTAGAGAATTTACACCAATGCTCTTCAAACTATTCCATGAAATAAAAAGGGAAGGAACACTACCAAAATCATTCTATGAAGCCAGTATTACCCTGATGTCAAAACCAGATGAGAACAAAATATGGAAGGGAATACTGCAGATGAATTGCCTTGATGAACATAGATGCAAAAATTCCTAATAAAATATTTCCATGTCAACTTTAGCACAATAAAAAGACCATACACTATGTTAAAGTTGGTTTCATTCTAGTGATTCAAGCATGGTTCAATATGCACAAGTCAACAAATGAAATAAAGTATATTAAAAGCATCAGGGAATTAAAAACACGATCATCTCAATAGATGCAGAAATGGCCTTTGACAAAGTTCAACATCTCATCATAATAAAAGCCCTGAAGAAACTACTAATAGGAACAACATGGCTCAACACAATAAAGGAATTTATCAAAAACTTACAGCAGATGTTATGCTAAATAGAAAACAATCTGAAAGAATCAGAAACGAGACAAGCATGTCTACTCTCCTCATGCTCCTTCAGTATAGTAGTTTTATTCATAGAGCAATAAGGCAAAATAAGGAATATAATAAAAGGGATCCAAATAGGAAAGGAAGAAGTCAAATTGTTCCAATATATAGATGATATGATCCTATATTTAAAATACCCTAAAGTCTCAATCAGAAAAAATTTAGGACTCATAAATACTTTCATCAAAGTGGCAGGCTACTAAGTCAATATACAGCCATCAGTAAATTTTCTATATGCCAATACTAAACAAGGTGAGAAATCAGGAAAACAATGTTGTTTGCAATACCTTCAAAAACAATACAATATCTATGCATAAACTTAACTAAGGAGATAGAACACCTCTAGAATGAAACTTTAAAACACTGAAGACAGAAATTGAAAAATACAGTAGAATATTGAAATACTTACATACTCATAGATCAGAAGAATTAATATTGTGAAAATGGCTATACATGAAAATAACCTACAGATTCAATATAATCCTCATCAAAATTTGAAACACATTTTTCACAGAACTGGTAAAAACTCCAAAAATTCATAAAGAAACACCAAAAACTTGGAAACACCAAAGCAATCCTCAGTAAAAAGAGCAATGCAGGGGATATCAAAATGTTGTGGATTTCCCATGGGGACAGAGAGTACCCAAACATGGTGGGTCCCTAAGGCCTGCCTAGCTCTCTTGGAGGACCAGACTATGTCCTCCAAGGCAACTGATCCTTCCCCCACATCTGGGTACCTTACTGTTCCCCCCGCCCATCAAGTGAGCCAAGATGGTGCTGGACAGCTCAGGCCTCCTAGATTCCTGATTGACTGAACCCCATCTGCCTCCTCATTGGTTAAGCCTTTGCCCTCATGCCACCCACAAGCCCTTCCCTGACTGGCCATCTGTCATTCCTTGACAATTGGATGACAGTTGGCTTAAGGGGATAAAAGCCCCTGACCCCAGAGCCCAACAGCTCCACCTGAACACCACCTAAGGAGGGCTCACTCTTTCCTCTGGTCCCATAAGGACCAGAGGCCTACACTCGCCTGACCCACCAGCCTTCAGCCTACTCTTAGCCTGCCTTCATCCTTCAACTGATCTGCATTCATCTTTGCCTTGCCTGCCTGCCTCCATTCTCTGGATCTTCACTTTCTCCTCCTCTACCAATGGATTGAGTGCTTCAAGAGGCAAGCATCCCAGAGCCAAGATCCGGCTCTCCGAAGCAGCAAAGACTGTGGACCAGATGAGTAATGACACCCAGGAGTCCCTGCCTCAGGGGCAGAGATTGCAGCTGAGTGCCTTCTTCCCCCATCTCCCTTCCCTGCCCCAGCCTTCTTCCACCTACCCCTTCCCTATCCCTGTAAATATACCTCTCTTGTTTTTTCTTCTGTGCATGACACTCCATTCTCCAGCTTCAGTCTCTTGCAGGGTGCAGTGTTAGGGCACCCAGTTACAACACACAATCCAGATTGCATGAAATTATAAAGCTTCTAAATATCAAGGAGACAATTTGTTGTTGATAGGTGCTGTTGAGTTTGTGTCTGACTCATAGTGACCCTACATACAACACATGATACACTATTGTTAGTGCTTCTCTGCTATTCACAGGGTTTTAAATGGTTGATTGTTTTTTGGGAGTGGGTTGTTGGATCCTTCTCCCAAGCCTACAGCACCTGGTTTTCCCAGGTGGTCTCCCATCCACGTACTAACCAGGCTTGACCTTGCTTAGCTTCTGATATCTAATAAGGTTGGATACAACAGCGGTATGGCCGCAGGCTAAAGGAGACAACAGAGTGAAAAGACAGCCTACAAAATGGGAGAAAATCTTTGCCATCTATACCTCAGACAGTGAACTAATATCCAGAATATATAAAGAACTCAAAAAATTAAACCCCAAACAAGAAAACAATCCATAAAAATGGACGATTGAATAGTTTTCAAAAGAAGAAATATAAACTGTCAATAAACATGAAAAAATGTTAAACTTCCTTATCCATTACAGAAGTGCAAATAAAAAGTGCATTGAGATTCTATCTCACCACAGTCAGAATGGCTTTAATCAAGAAGAAAGAATACTGATGAGGATGTGGGGAGAAAGGAACCTTTGTGTAATGTAAGTTATTTCAGCTGCTACAGAAACCAGTATGGAGGTTCCTCAAAAACTAAAAGTAGAACGATATGACCCAGCTATGTATGACACTGCTGGATATATACCCAAAGGAGTCTAAGTCAACATACCACAAAGATGCCTGCACATCCATATTTACTGAGTCACTGCTCACAAAAGCCAAAATATGGAATCAGCATGTTGTTATTGTTGTTAGGTGCTGTCCAGTCATGTCAGACTCATAGCAACCCTCTTAGGGATTTCAATGGCTGACTGTTTTGGGAATGCCTTCAGAGTGGACTGCTATGGCCTTCTCCCACTTTTGCAGTACTGGGAATACAACTTGGGATCTCAGAGACTGCAGAGCAGCATTCTATCAACTGAGCTAAATCCCAGCCCAGCATAAATGTCCATAAACAGATGAATGGATAAAGATAATGTGATATGTATACACAGTGGAGTTTTACTAAGTCATAAAGAACAAAATAATGTGATTTGTGAGAAAATGGACAGAACTAGAAGCTGCTATCTTAAATGAAATAAGCCATACCGAGAAAGTGAAATATCACACTTTCTTTCATATATGGATGCTAAATTTTAATATGTGCATTAAATATTGTAACATACATATCATAAAAGTAGAAGGGAGATTATTGTGGTCGAGAAATGGGAACTGAAGAGGGGAGAGGGGCAATATGAAAGACTAATGGGGTGAAATAAAAACAAATATCACATGTTTTCTCTGATACACAGAATGTAGACTAATCTAGATAGGCAGAAGGTGGGCTATTTGTAAAGAAGAAAGAGACCACAGGAGGAGGAGGAGTGTCATGAGAGGGTAATATGAGTGAACATGAGCAAGGTACAATGATACTCGTGGATGGACATGACATAATTCACTGCATGACAATTGGATTTTGGTAGAGAGACCAGTGCTATCTCTTTTGGTCTGAATCCAATCCACATGTGATTCTAATCCACATCTGATTTTGCAGTACTCTAAATCTGTTGAATGGATGCAGATTAGAATCAAGAGTATATGGTATATAAAGTTCAAAGACAGTAAAAAGTAAGCTTTGGTTTAGAATCCAGGACAATAATTACTATTAGGAATATATGGGTTAGTGGAGTGAAAAGAGTAAGAGTGAGATGTGTGGAGTGTTGGCAGGTTCTGTTTTATAATTAGGGCTCTGCTTGTCCTGATCAGTGGGTTTATTTTGTGAAAATCTATTAAACTATGCATATATATATATATATATATATATATATATCACTTAAAAGTTTTTGAAAAGTGAAAAAGAGACTTTCAGTTTCAGTTCCCAAATATAAAGAGTTTAGAACTCAACAACTTTCATATTTATAAGACAAAAAATAGCAAACTGATAAATCAATGATTTTTTTAGAAACATCAGAGAATTGAAGTCACAAAGCAACTGACACCATGGAATCTGAAGAGATAGTCAAATGTAGAGAATTAGGACCAAAATCAGCTTACCTAGAGCTGAAGTGGTAATTTTGATGACTTGATGGCTTCTGTAGACTAGAAGAAATCTCACTCACTTGTATATGGGGTTTGCTTCCTGTAACTTAACTATATTTTCACAGTGAAAATCCCAGAAAAAAATCCACTAGCATTTCCCATTTTTAGTGTTCTCCATAACACCCGCCTATTGTTCAAGGGAAACTACTTGAGCCATTTTGATCTGGGGGAAAAAGGAAATTAATTAACACCCACATGTTCTAACCTTCCTGTCTTACC
This sequence comes from Pedetes capensis, assembly GCA_007922755.1. Taxonomy (NCBI): domain Eukaryota; kingdom Metazoa; phylum Chordata; class Mammalia; order Rodentia; family Pedetidae; genus Pedetes; species Pedetes capensis. The sequence goes on from VMDO01036854.1 coordinate 7,986, forward strand.
TACAAAAGGCTATGATATCACTTTTGCATGTCATGTCTCAAAGAGAGGTCCACCCCGGATTTAGATTTAATCATAACATTAGACAACGTTCCCTTCTCCACACAATACTTTCAACTCAATAGGAGCTACAAACTGTTTAAATCCAAGTTTCTAGGAATTGGAATATCAATTAAGATGTTTCAACAAACAGATACAGCACAAGGGGTGCTGACTTGTTTATGCCAAGAGATTTGGAAAGTAAGTACCTGGACAACTGACTAGAAGAGATTGCTATTTGTGCCTATTCCCAAGAAAAGGAATCCAACTGAATGTGGAAATTATCAAACAATACCATTAATATCACATAGAAGTAAAATTTCTCTAAAGATCATTCAAAAGCGACTGCAGCAGTATGTAGACAGGGAACTGCCAGAAAATCAAGTAAGATTCAGAAGAGAGCATGGAACTGAATAAATCATTCCTGATGTCAGATGGATATTAGCCCACAGCAGAGAATACCAAAAGATGTCTACTTTTTATTGACTATGCAAAGGCATTTGACTGTGGATCATAATAAATTATGGATAATATTGTGAATAATGGTATACTAGAGCACTTAATAGTACTCATGAGGGACAAAGAGGCAGTCCTATGAACAGAAAAAGGAAGCACTGTCTGGTTTAAAGTCAGGAAAGTTGTTCATCAAGGTTGCATTCATTTGCAGTATTTCTTTAATCTCTATGCTGAATAAATGATCTGAGAACCTGGATTTGTGAAGAAGATGGCCTCATGATTGAAGGAAGACTTATTAAAAACCTGTGTTATGCAGATGACACAACTTTGCTTGCTGAAAGTGAAGAGGATTTGAAATATTTACTGATAAAGATCAAAGAACACAGCCTTCATTATTGAGTGTGCCTCAACATCAAGAAAAAAATCTTTACAACTGTGTCAGTAAGCAAATACATGATAAATGGAGAAATATTTAAGGTTCTCCAAGATTTTGCTTTACTTGGTTCTGCTATCAATACCTATGGAAGCAGCAGTCAAGAAATCCAAAGATGCATTGCTTTGGGAACAGTGGTGGCAAAAGTCTCTTTAAAGTATTGAAAAGTAAAGATGTCACATTGAAGACCAAGTTGCGCCTGACTCATGCCATGGAATTTTCAGTTGCATCATGTGGTTGGGAAAGCTGGGCAGCCATTGAATATAACATACAGGAGAAGAATTGATACATTTGAATTATGGTGCTGGAAATGAATATTGAATATATCAAGGACTGCCAAAAGAACTAAAAGATCCATTCTAGAAGAACTGAAACCAAAGTTCTCCTTGGAAACAAGGATGGCCAGTTTGCGTCTTCTGTACTTTGGACATGTTGTCAGGAGGGATCAATCCCTGGAGGAGGACATCATGTTTGGCAAAGCAGTAAGTCAATGAAAAAAGGAAAGTTCTCATTTAGATGGATTGACACAGTGGCTGCAAAAATGGGCAAAAAAAAAAAATCATGTACATGGCAGTGTCTGAGAGCATTTCATTTTGTTGTACATAGGATTTCTATATGTTGGAGCTAACTCAATGGCACTTAATAACATAGGTGGTATGTGAACATTTTAAATTCTCCACAAACTCATGCACACTTGTTAGTGTCTATTTCTTTTATTATAGCAACTGATTGGGTATAGTTGGCTGAGGTTTAGCTCAGTTGGTAGAACAATGCTCTGCACTTTCCGAGGACCTGGGTTTGAACCTCATCACTACAAAAAAAAGGAGAAAGCATGGGGCAGTCCATTCCCCAAAAGAATCATGAAACAATGCATCACTGAAAACACTGAGTCAGACCTGAGTCGACAGCACCTAACAACAAAACAACAATGGATATGTAGTGGTATCTCCTTGTGGTTTACCCTAATGACAAATGTTCTTTTACATCTTTTCATGTGATTGTTGACTATTGTATATCTTCTTTTGAGAAAACTCTATTCAAATCATTTGAGCATTTTAAACTTGATTGTCTTTATTTTAATTTCCTTTTTTCCCCTGAGAAGAGGCTATACTTTTGTCCCCTTGTATTCCTCATGCTTTTGGTAGGAAACTGGATAGTTTTAATATTATAACAACTTGGAAAATATGATTCTCTCCCCTCTCCTGAGATTGTTATTGTGATTTCTTGTAGTTGTTCATTGTTTAGTGAAGTCCTGAACTAATTGTATGTAGTCCATTTTTTGTCACATGAGGCCAAGGTAGTCTCTCTGGATAGTTTAAAGATAAACTAATGACTTTATAGAGATTATCTCAAGTAATTAGAGCAAAAAAAAAAAAAACAGAAAGAAAGAAAGTAAAACACAGAAAGAGGAAGGAAGGAAGGATGAACAACCACACACACACACAAAAATCCTGTGTGGGCTTAATGGAGAATCTCTTCAAGACTGAGTCACTTCTTGCTGGTACAGAGCAGGCAAATCACACAAAAGTGACAGTTTAGGAACTTTGCAGGTGTACCTAGTCCCACACATGTGAGTTTTTAGTTCTTACAAAATAGAAAAACAAAACTTTTAGGTAGGCATTTATTGTTTTCACTAGTTGGTAGTTTAGTTCTTAAAACTATGTGGATGGTTTTCAAAGAATTTATTCCACAAAGAGATTCATTCCCTTCCTTTTGTCTCAAGCTTTATAGCTTGTCTATTCTTCAAATTGTGATTCCTTATTCCCACTGGTAGTGATTCATACTTCCTCCTTCAACTGTCATTGACTAATGCTCACCCAAATATAAGCCCTAACCTTGAGAAATCTCCAAGTTAAGCAAAATAAACTAAGGTCCATTGAGCCGCTGTTTAGGTTCAATAATTATTGGAGAAAAAGGTCAGTACTGTTCCTTCTAATACTAGTAGGTGTTCATAGAAACCTTGACCAAAAATGTAAGCAACTATCTTCAAATACACCCTTTAGCTGGAGAGTGGAGAATAAAGTAAATGAAAACTAGATCAAATGCCACAAGTCTCTCTTACCAAAACTCAGCAGTCTTTATCTTGAATAAAAATTCACTTGGCTGTTGTAAGCTTTTGATTAAAGTTGAAAGCCCTAAAAACGTTGGCTGTGATAGTTTTGGCTAGCTTGTTCATTGCTTTTTTGAAAGGACAGATTTTTGGTGTACTCTAGCCATTTTTAATAATGTCATTTCACCCTAGGAAATTTAAAACAATAGAAATTATACAACATATGATCCTAGACTACAATAAAGTTAATCTGTAAATCAGTGGGACAAATATGGGAAATTCCAAAATATTTGGAGAATACACATTAATTTTATAAGTACCAAAGGATTAAAGAGAATCTTTTCAGAGAAATTAAAAAACACTTTTCAACATAAATGAAAATGAAAATACAACATCAAAATTTGGGAAAGGCAAAAACAGTAGCGAAGAGTGGAAAATTTATGACATTATATGTATATATTAGAAAAAATAAAATTTTAAGCCAGTAATCTAAGATTTTACTGATGAAAGAATAGGCACAACTCAATAGGAGAGAATCAAGAATTCAGAAATAAACTCATGGAAATATAGTCAACTAGTCTCCATGAAAATGCAATTCAATAGAGAAAGGATCATATTTTAAACAAATATTCCGGTAATCATTGAATGCCCATTACATGAAAAAATATATAGGTTATTCTAATCACAGCGATTTAAAAAATGGATCTTATACCCAAAAGTAAAATGCAAAACTATAAAACTTAAAGAAGTAAACACAGGATAAAATCTAGATAATCTTGGTTTCCAGGTGATTATTTGGATATAACAATAAAAACATGATGTCAAATAAAGATAAATTGGACTGTATTGGAATCAATAACTTTTCCTATGCAAATTGTCCTAAAACATTAAAAGTGATGGCAAATACTGGGAAAAGAATATTTTCAAAATACAAATCTGATAAAATACATACAAACAAAATATATAAGAACTTTGAAACTCAGCAATAAGTAACAAAGAACCCAATTATAAAATGGACAAAGGACTGAACAGACATGAAGTGAAAGAAGATGGCAAATGAGTATATGAAACATGCTCAAATCACATGTAATTATAGAACTGCAAATTTAAGAAATGTGTCACCACTATAACCTTATTAAAATAGCTTAAATCATAAAACAAAAATGTGGCAAGGCATTGGCATAGTGTAAAAGTTTTTGTCCCTCCAAAATTCATGTTCAATGCTAATTCTTAGTACAACACTATTAACATGAAGGGCACTTGTTTTTAGGTGTCCCGGAGTTGGGTCCGACTCATAGTGACCCTATGTATAAAAGAACTAAACACTCCTTGAAACTTCCATGCCAGGCACTCTGTCAGTGTTTCTCTGCTATTTATAGGGTTTTCAATGGTTTATTATTTTAGGATTGTTTCAGGATTGGGCTTCCAAGTCTTTCTCCCATGTTAGAGGGTGCTGGGGATTGAACGCATGGCCTCAGAGAGCACAGAGCAGCACTTTACCAACTGAGCTAAACAAGAGCCCAGGGGACCATTAGGAGATGATTAAGCCGTGAAGAATCTGCCCTCATATGTGGAATTCCTTTTAAAATGCAACTTGGGAGGGCAAGTTTGTCCCCATTTTTTGTTCTTCCACTTATTCCACCAGATGAGAACATGGTAGTGCTATCTTGGAATCAGCACCTGGAGATCTCACCAGATATTGAACTTGATACTGCTATGCATGTGTACTGAAATTGAAGAATTAATTAAATCTATAATAAATGGAGGAAGGAGGGTCTCTTATTATTTTGGTGTGAGGGTACAGAAAAGCAAGTATAGGCTAGAATAATCGACATGATAATTAGAATTGGATACATCAGTAAGAACTTACATTAAGCTTAATATATGCATGTAAATGGTAACAGAGACATACTTATACATGTGCATATGTATTGATTAGTATACACAAACATTTCTTTGCTCTGCCAGCTGAAAGCATAAAATAAATGATATCCAAGTAGCAATGAGTACAACTAGGACTCCAGTTTAGTTTCCAATACAATTCTCCCTTAAAGGGAGCCAGGGATCCTTTGAGCAATGGCTGAGACTAGGACCAGAGTAGAAGTAGATACTGTATTAGAGGAGCCTGGAGAATCTACTTAATAAGGGATCATTTAAAAACAAAATAAAATTTATGAAAGTACATCAAAGGAAAACAGAAGTGAACTGATAGAACTCCAAATGGACAAATCTGGCACAATTTGTTCAACAAAATAAATCAAGTAATATTGAAGTATAATATAAAGTCTTAAATAAGCATTGAGGTATTTACAGTGAAGTAAATAAATGATTGAATAAGATAATAAATGAGAAAAAGGGAAATTTTCCTGTCTAGGACTCCAAATAATTTATGTAGATATTACACCCTTTAGAAAGTGGAACTTAACTGCTCACTCTTTAAATGTAAGCTACCCATACTGAATTATTTCTGAATTATGCAATATGTTATGGATAAAAGAACAATTTTAAACAAGAAAAACCTAACAAATGCTCCTTGAGCTAGATATTTGAGATCAATCAAAATAACCATAAATCAAATATATACCTAGATAGGTTGGGATGAAAATATTACTTTATCTTTGTGAACCTCCTCTACAAAACCCATAATGTCAATTTAATCATGAAAATAAATCAGAAAAATTCCAATAATGAGGTATTCTATAATTTATCTGACCAGTGGTAAATAAAAACCTATTCAGATAATTGACATTTTAGCGAGGGTTCTCTTGTTGTTGTTAGGTGCCGTTGAATCTGTATCCAACTCATAGCGACCCTCGTAGGGTTTTCAATGGCTGACTGATTTGGGATTGTCTTGGGAGTGGATTGCCAAGTCCTTCTCCCATTTCTGCGGTGCTGGGAATTGAACTCGGGACCTCAAAGACTGCAGCGCAGCACTCTACCAACTGAGCTAAATGCCAGCCCTGGGTTCTCTAGAGAAACAGAATCACCAGGATATACAGACAGATGAATAGAAAGGAATTGACTATAAGGGATTGGCTCATGTGATTATGGAGGGTGAGAAATCTCATGATCTATGATCTGAAAACTGGGGACCTTGGAACGTTAGCAGTTTTTTTCCATTCTGAACCAGAAGGCCTAAGGACCAGGGGGAGCTGAAAGTTTAAATACATCCAATCATTCTGAAAGCCTGAGAAAAAGTAATGTTCATGTCCTCATATTTCAGAACCAGAGGAAAGAGTAAATTTGTCTTTATAAATAAAACTAAGTTGTTTTTAGGTGCCGTCAAGTTGGATGTGACTCATAGTGATGGTATGTACAACAGAATGAAACACTCCCTGACATTGTGCTGTGTCTGGCACTGTTGTCGGTGCTTCTCTGCTATTTAGAGTGGATTGCCAGGTCCTTCTCCTTAGCCTGCAGCATCTGCTATTCCCAGGTGGTCTCTCATCCAAGGACTAACCAGGCTGACCCTGCTTAGCTTCTGAGATCAGGCAGGATTAGATGCCAGGGTGCTATGGCTAAACCTCATTGTAAATAAAACTGTAATACTTAATAAAACTTTTCTTCTATTTAGGCCCTCAATAAATTGTATGATGCTCACATACATTGGTGAAGGCCATCTTCTCTTCATAATGTACTGGTGAAAGACCCTGAAAGACCCCACCTAAAACTGTAACTGCCTGGGACGGCTGGCCCCAATACCAGGAAAGTGGGCCAGGACAGAAAGTCCCGTATCAGAAAGAACCAGAGAGAGGGAAAGTCCCGTATCAGATCTGGCAGTAGCCGCGAACCGCGCCTTTTGAAATCCCCGCGCCTTTTGAAATCCCCGCCACAACCCCT
>VMDO01036855.1:0-14801 GCA_007922755.1 Pedetes capensis
CTCACCCCTTGGGCTGGCCCAACCGAGCTGCAGGCACAGTGAGATCTCTGTGACCAGCACGGAGGCTGCTGGGAAACTTCAGATAGCTGCTCCCCAGTGCCCTAAGGCACCGTAAATAACTCATCTCATATCACAGAAATGCAGAGATAAGCAACCCAGGGCTATGGTTCACAGGGGCAGCTGAGCATTTCTCTTGCACTTGTGATGTGCCACCTGAGTCATTCAAGATAAATCATCTCGGATGGCATTCGGATTCATAGGACTGTCAGACAAAATGCACTCAGTTAAATCCGAATTTCAGATAAACAATGAAAAACTTTTCAGCACAAATAAGTGACACCCTATCTTTGAGTTGCTAAAACCAGCCATCCCCCCACCCCCTTAGCCATTCTTCTTTCTACAGCTTCATTTTGGAAAGAACTTGGGGGTCTTGGAGAAATACATAAAACGCAAAACAACAAATCACGAACCAAGACAAATTCAAATGGCGTATTAGGAGAGAAGGTCAAGGCTGAAGCGGAATGGACCGGCCTCTGTGACAGTCCAGGTGGGAACACTCGTGGCTCTCTTCTGCCCTGTCCCCCACCCTGGAGGCAGTGGCCAGCATCTGTCATTTATGAGCCAGGTGTGACTCATCTGAGGACTCATGAGCCTCAGGGGCAAGAGTCAGCAGCCCAGAGCTGTGTTCCCACTGCCACGTTCTGTTCATCCTAGCGTTCCTGAGCCTACAGCTGTGAGGCCCAGGGCCTTGCCTATCCGAGCAGACACCACTGTGGGAAGGTTCCACACAAGGGGAGAGGTGACACTACGCTTGGCTCTGTAACTTTGGGGAACAACCTGGCAATAATTAAAATGTCATACAATTTGACCCACTGATTCCACTTCTGGGAGGCTTGCCTAAGGACATAATCCAAAGCACTGAAAAACCAAATATGCCCCAACATGTTTATTACAGTAATGGGCATGATAAACAAAAATGCAGACAACCCAAACATCTGATAGTGGGAGAAAGATAATATTCCCTGACAGGGTATCTGCTGTCATTTAAGTCAGTGGTAATGACTCACAACAACCCAGGAATAGCCATATCACATCAATTATAATAATAGGTATAGAGTCGTATCTAAAATAAACACATGGACAGGAACACAAGACCAGACAGGAACACACACGCGAATTCATTCCGGGTTGGGTAAGCCTGAGGTATTCATGGAATCCTCCCATTCTGATAAGATGGGCCGTCATGGAATTTGCTGTACCTCAAAGTTTGCCCTGGTTCCCCCACTCAACCCCAAAGGCCGTGCTCCAATAGGGCAGCGTGGCCCTTCTGTGTGATGTACAAGACTTTCTTTTTGACCCACTGCTCAGCAGCCTGGGTTTCTGCATTTGCCTTATTGCATGCAGCACCTTTTTGGTAAACCGTCTCCTTTCCTTTTCTGCAAATGAGAGATTCAGGGGGCCAAAGGAATTGTCAATGTTCCTAAGTTGCTAAATAAGTCCTACCCTAATAGGTGTCTCAGAGTTGGGATTTAGCTCAGTTGGTAGAGCGCTGAGCTACAGTCTCCGAGGTCCCAAGTTCAATTCCCAGCAGTGCAAAAATGGGAGAAGGACCTGGCAATCCACTCCCGAGGCAATCCCAAAACAGTCAGCCACTGAAAACCCCATGAGGGTCTCTATGAGTCAGATTTTGACTCGACAGCACCTAACAACAACAACAACAGGTGTCTCAGGGCTCAGCAGTAACCCTGTCAGCTCTGACTTTGGCGTGTGAGGCGAACAGACTGGTTTCAGAGCTCTGGCTGCTGTTTTGTCCAGCAAAGCCAAGATGGTCTGATCCAGGGGAAGCCAAGGCTGGGCAGACAGCAGTCACACTTTTCTGTTCAACCTCCTCACCCTGAAAGCAGGGAGCCCACTCAAGAGAGACTTCGAGGCCGGAGCTACACGCCATTTCTGCCTCCGTCACGGTTTTCCGTGTGCTTCTCACACCATTTTGATAACATGGGGACCGCAGTGCCTGTCAGTCAGTCATCAACCATAGCAACCTCTCAAGTGAGTATCATGGCTGGGAGGCCATGGGATCAGAGAGCTGGTTTCAGTGCTGGTTCTGACAGTGAAGTGCTTGGTGACCCTGGTTGCGCCGCGCGATCTCTTTGAACCCGTTTCATCATCTGACAAGGTGGAGCCATGACTCCTCCCATTCCTTTTTTTTTTTCTTTTTTCTTTTTTTTTGTGGTACTGGGCCTCGCATGCTCTGCAAGTGCTGGACCACTGAGCTGCACCCTCAGCCCATTTTTTTACTTTTTGAGACAGGGTCTCGCTAAGTTACGCAGACTGCCTCTGGTCTTGAACTTGCGATCCTCCTGCCTCCGCCTCCCGAGCCGCTGGGATTACAGGCGTGCGCCACCACTCCCGGCTTACTCCTCCCCTTCTTTTGTAGGATCAAATGAGAGAATATATACAACAGCCCTTCTATGGGGTGCCGTGTGTGGGCACCATGATGCCTTTGGGCCACATCCTGCCGGGTTCAGTCTGACTCTCTGATGGATGCCGTAACCCCTTTGGAAGTTTCCACTTCGGATGGGTGGAGTCCATCGAGCACATCAAAATGGCAAATACCCGGGGCCCCAGGAGACAGTCTAGGCTCCCCGGCCTAGCACACACACTCCTTCATAAATGGGGCCCTACCTGGACCCTACTCGTCTTCCAACCCATGTTCCCACACTGCCCTCCACCACACCCAGGAGGCCCACAATGATGGTGTCGTCTCTCATGGCTGGCCCTCGTGTGCACACTCCTTCAGCCAAATGCCTCCATGCTTAATGAAGCTAACTCATCTGACCCCTTCTGAGGAACCCGTTCCAGCCACCAGACTTGGACCTTGCAGCAGGACTCTTCCTTAAAACCAAGCCAGCAACTGGAAGAAACAGCAGGAGTTGTGGCCAACTCTTCGCCACAAAGAATGCATGCTTCCTGAGGTCCTTGGCTGGCACAGCTGGTTTCAGTTTCTGTGGTTAATGCCTTCCCACCTGACCATGGCAGGGGCACCATCGGTTAATGGCTGAATGGAAGTCAGGGTTCCTGGGGCAAGGCTGCTCCTAGAAGGGGGAAGTCTAGGTGCTCAATGGGACACTGGGGGATGGGGCGAGTTATGGTTCAATTTCTTACTAGATAAGACATTAAAAGGAAGGTCACAGGCCTCTGGTCTCCACGCTGCCTCACCAAGCATGGGCTGCAGGCAGCTGTTCTCATCATCCAGGGGTCAGAAGAGTTTCTCCGCCATGTGGGGCACAGAGAGTGAGAAGGGCTCCCCCAAGTCCCCTTGTGTGCCTCTCATGCACTTGCTCACCCGGCAAGGGCAGCCCTTCTCCAACCACAGGATACTGAGCCTGCGGGGTAGGAAAGGGCCCGGGGAAGAGGCACACAGGGTTCCCTTGTAGCACCTGAAGCCAAGTGCCCAGGGCGGCTGCCCCCACACTCTTCTATCAAGAGAGCAGAAACCATCAAACAGCAGGAAATTAGAGATTTGAATATAGGAATGTTGTTCTTGCAGCCGTAGCCCTGTGGCATCTGATCCCGTCAGATCTCAGAAGCTAAGCAGGGTCGGGCCTGGTTAGTACTTGGATGGGAGACCGCCTGGGAACACCAGATACTGTAGGCTTGGGAGAAGGACCTGGTAACCCCTCCTAAAAACCAATCTGCCATTGAAAACCCTATGAATAGCAGAGAAGCACTGACAATAGGCAGAGGGCTCTCTCCCTATCTAGAAAGATGTGGAAAGAAGCGGGAGGACAAGATCAGCGGGGACAAGTCCCTCCCCTATGACCCAGGACCGCTTGAGAGTCGGGTCCCCAGGCTGGAGCACATGCCGCCTCCGCGTGCTGGTGTAAGCTGCCACGCTGCTTCCTGCTACCCATTGCAGCCTCTTCCCTTCTCCAAAGCCACACCACACACGACTGAGAACCAGCTGTCCATCCAGCCCAGATAACGCTAAGGTCTCTACCTTGCAAGCTGTCAGCATATCTGACACAGCCTTCCGGCTAAGATTGGCGGTCGCAATCACATCCTCTTGTCTACACGAGTTCCCAGCTGCTACGGCTTTGGCTGTTGCCATGGTGATGCCTTTTGTCATCCTTATCGATTCTTCAGGAGATGATGTCTTTTCAGGTACCTCTTTTGACTGAAACACCTGCATGCCAGAAACAGAAGAGGTGAAAAAAATAAAAAATAAAAAAAAGGAAAGGGCAAAAATAACTACTACTTCCCTAACCAGGCTGTGGCTCAGTTCCTTAAAACCAAGCCAGCAACTGGAAGAAACTATCAAGCAGCAGGAAATTAGAGATTTGGATATAGGAATGTTGTTCTTGCCTGCAGCCATAACCCTGGGGCATCCAATCCCTTAGATCTCAGAAGCTAAGCAGGGTTGGGCCTGGTTAGTACTTGGATGGTAAACCCCCTGGGAATACCAGATACTGTAGGCTTGGGAGAAGGACCTGGCAACCCACTCCCAAAAAACAATCTGCCATTGGAAACCCTATGAATAGCAGAGAAGCACTGACAATAGTGTTTCGCCTGTTTTATGTAGGGTCGCTATGAGTCGGATACCGACTCAACGGCACCTAACAACAACAACGTTGTTCTTGCTTTTGAGATTCTAGCTCAGGCACTTGGGACTCACAGGAACATTATGGTGAGAGAGATTTCTACAGCATCATCCCATTTGTCTGAAGACAATGACACGCAATGTTTGAGCACTGTCTTTGCTGGCTTCCCAATTCATTTCCTCCACCCCTGCTGGTCTTTTAGCACTTTGCAGAAACCCTCAGCCCCGATGCTGGTTCTGGGGCAGGAGTGACCTGGATACATCACTTTGGACTCCCGCTCTTTCTGTAACCCGGTGTGAGCTTGAGGGAGATGAAGCCTCGGATCCTCCTATTCCCAGCCTGTCTTACAAATAGAACGGCAGAATTCTGCAGAGGCGCTCCAGTCGAATGTGCCAGGGTGACACTGGATTATTTAAACACACACACCTTTAGAAAAGCCACAGTCAATTCACCGTGGTGAGTCAGAAGCCCACCTTCAAGTTCTGCCTGCCAGGCAAGGTAAGTCGTTTCTGATTCACACCCACCTGGCTCTTTCTCTTTAACATGGGTGAAGGGTGCTGTGCTGTGTGCTGCGTGCATGGCTGTCCCTGCACAGGGTGAGCCCCATCCCACGTGGGGCTGGATAGTCTTCAGCCCAAAGCCACCACCTTTCAGCAGGGAACGTCCCCCTGAGGTGGACGGGGGACTCACAAGTGCCCAACACCACAGTCCCCTAAACACAGGCAGCTACAATCAAGCAGGCCAGCAACACAAATGCCTTTTCCACTCCTGAACATATAGTGGGATGAAGGCCACGTGACAGAGTCCCCCCATTACCATGGTCCTCATGGCACACGCTCCACAGAAACATAATCTGAGCGAACTCTAAGTCACACTGGCATACTCAGAACGACCAAATGTCTATAATTTCCCACGACAGTTCCAACCTTCCAAGCTTCCCTTCCACTGCTACCACAAGGCTCACTTACGCCTGTCTGCAGCTATCTCCAGACTAGGTAGGAGACGCCCACCCCATGCACCCAGGCCAGGGCCAGGCAGCAGGGCTTAAGGACACTGCCTGCTTTTGAGTTACTCCTGTATTTTCTAGTTTCTCCTTTAAGATATGAATGAAGCATATCGACTGAGGCGGGATCCATGGAATACAAGACAAAAGACCCCGAGCCTTATCACCAACCCCCAGTGGAACTCAACTGCTCATTTCTAGTGCTGCTCCTCAGACCACCTTCAGGGGTGACCCTCTGAAGATGCAGAGCGGCCAGCAGCCGAGGCAGGTTCTTTGCCTCCTCCCAGGCCTCATAACAGCAGTGCCCTAGGAGCAGACCTCCATCTCAGGGTGACATCACTCATTTCCAGCAGCAGCCCTGTGGCATCTGATCCCGTCAGATCTTGGAAGCTCAGCAGGGTTGGGCCTGGTTAGTCCTTGGATGGGAGACCGCCTGGGAACACCAGCTTCTGTAGGCTTGGGAGATGGACCTGGCAACCCACTCCCAAAACCCAATCCAGTATTGAAAACCCTATCAACAGCAGAGAAGCACCGACAATAGAGTTTAGCCTGTTGTACATAGGGTTGCTATGAGTCTGATATCAACTTGATGGTACTTAACAACAACAACAACAACAACAACAACAGAGATTAGGATGCCTTGGTGCATCTGTCACAGGTAGCAGATAACATCCTCACTGCAGCAAGTCTAGGGGTCCTCTACAGGGTTGATGTCTCCACGGCAGACACCTCTAACGGAAGGGGGCAGGAGGACAAGGGTAGGTGCCTCACCTAAAGGCATCTGGGCTTCTCCCTGAATAGTAGCCTCAGACCTTGACTCCACACCTGTGCAGCAGTGTGAGCAGCTGCCAACAGCAACACGACTCAGAGACTGCAGGTGGTACCCTCGGTGTAAATTCAAGGCATGTATAAACTGCCCTTTCCACTTTTCCCTCGGCCAGGAATCTTGTTTCATGTTGTAATTTTAACGGAACTAAACCCGAATTGTCCTAAGTGATACAGTGTCAGCTAGTTCCTTAATAATCGTTGCCAAAAGATCCCAGCCACAAGCAGTGGCACATGGGGTGCCCTATGATCAGACCTCCCATTTAAAAGACATCTCAAGGTGACATCACTCATTTCCAGCAGCTGTAGCCCGGAGGCTCGGGAGTGCACTCTTCACAACTGCAAGGATATGGAATCGACCAAGATACCCATCAACAGAGGAGTGGATTGAAAAGCTATGGTATATATATGCACAATGGAATATTACTCAGCAATAAAGAAGAATGCATTTATGATATTTGTAGCAAAACCTATAGAGCTAGAGAACACCATTATAAGCGATCTAACCTAGTCTCAAAAAGAGAATGGTGTATGCAATGACAAATGCCACCAGAAGGCAGGTGAGTGGGCCTCCCCCGTTCAAGAGTTCTAGGCAAAAGCACTTCATGTTAAGAATCTCAGAAAAGCCGGTGCCGTGGTCATCACCGGACGCTGGCACACAGGGAGGCAACTGCTGGCTCCTCACCGTGAGCTCTTGCTTGATGTACTCGATGGTGGCCTCAAGCGCCCTTGTGCCACGGGTGGCCTCATCCTCCACTGCCTTCACGGTCTTGAGGAGGGAGGTGACGTTGGTCACCATCACCTGCGGAGGGAGACAATAAGCAGAGAGCGTGCTGTTGGAGGTCCGTCCTTGCAGCTCCAGACTGAGTGCCGTGAGCGAACACACCTCTCCTTCCTTCATCTGAGAAAGGGGCTCAGATGCGTGTGCCCCCAGAACTCCCTCACCCCTGGCTGGATCCCCGCTCTACCTTGGCGGCCCCTTTGAGCTGGTACATGGAAGGGTCATCGGCTGGCTTGCTGGCAGCTCCCTTGGTAGCACCAATGAGATCAGAAAGGGCCTTGGCCACGTCTTTGATGGCATTGATCAAAACCACCTGAAAGAGAGTAGAAGCCCAGTGAGCAGGCACAGTCGCCTGCTGATGTCCCCAAGGGTATTTCGCTTGAGGGCAGCTTCAGGTATAGGGACAGGAGCAAGGTAAGTTTCACATGTGCAGCTCTGAAGGCTGTATCATGGCGGTATCCCCTGGGAGGCTGTCCTTACAGATTCTGAGGCTGGGATCGGGGTGTTAAGAAGCCCCCCAGGCAAAGGAAGGTAAGTCATTATACCACAGGGGTACTTGCACTTTCATATTTAATATAGCACTCTTCACAACTGCAAGGATATGGAATCAACCAAGATACCCATCAACAGAGGAGTGGATTAAAAAGCTATGACATATATATATATATATACACAATGGACTATTACTCAGCAATAAAGACGAATGAATTTATGACATTTGTAGCAACATGTATAGAACTGGAGAACATCATTATAAGCAATCTAACCTAGTCTCAAAAAGAGAAAGACCATGTTTTCACTCCTATGTGGGAGCTAAATCTAACTTAAAGCAAGAAAATAAACTATATATATATATAAGAAGACATACAAAAATGAACATTCATATGTATCTAAGTAGGGAAAATATAAGCAAAGTTGAAAGAATGGAGGAGGAGGTCAGTGGGTGGGAGCAGAGGTTGGGGAGCAGGGAGCAGAAATAAAGTAGAGTGGAATAAGGGGAGAGGAAAATCTCAAAATATATGATCCAACTGTATCAATACATGGGAAATACAGTTCTGTAAAACATGTAAGTTGATGAATGTGTAAGCAACAGTGATGTAACAGTTGCATAATGCATGTAGTGAAAGTCTTACTATTCTGTACCCCACCATATATAAATAATAAAAAATAAATAAAAACATTAAAAAGCCTCTCGGGAAGGCTGCTGCTGAGCCAGAATGGAGACCTTGGGTCTAAACATACAGATGGTTTCAAAGCTCCCAGCTGCCAACCCTGCAGATGAGCTGCACTGGACAGGATGAGGCAAGCTGGATGTGCACCACTGCTCACTCCCAAACTGTGCCCCAAACACAGAGAACAAAACCCCAACCTCACACGCGGGCCGAGGGCCTCCACGGTAGCCTGCTGTCTCTCCATCTTGGTTCTCTAGGTGAGTTCTCTAGGTGGTTCTCCGCCCGCCTCACCCTGCTACAGGCACTCAGGTCTTCCCCACTGGAAACCTCAACTCGTTTCTGCTCAGGGCCTCCGTCCCCGTTCTCCTCTCTACTTGGAATTCAGCTCTTTGCATTACCCGGATCTCAGCCAAAAAGGTATATCCTTGGAGACCTTTCCTGAGCACCCTAGCTGTGTGCTCACCCCCACAATAACAAAGCTCTGTCAGATGGCCCTGAGTTATCCACAGCACTGATCAGCACGTGGAATCGCCTTATTATTGATTCATGGTTTGTCTTCTCTCCAGACTTGGATGGAAGCTCTAAGGGCCCACTCAGGGCCCGGCACACAGCAGGCATTCGGTACTTCCTGGAGAATGACTGAAGACACAGGTGTGTGCCCATTCAATCCAGGGGATGTGACATAATCCAGGTCACTTCTCTAACCACGGGCTCTCTTTTCCACTTGCTGGAGTTGGAATCAGAAGTACCAGCCATACTGAGGAGTGGCATGATTGGGGCATTGCGTCTGTGTCTCCTCAGCCCAACAGCTCCATTAACCACTCTCGTTTCTGCGCCCATGATAATGATAACTGCCCTGTGTTGGTGGCAGCGTTCTAGGCGCTGAGCCAAGCACTACACACATCATCACATTTCAGTCCTCACTACCGCCTTGAGGGCTGGGATTTAGCTCAGTTCGTAGAGCACTGCGCTGCAGTCTCTGAGGACCCAAGTTCAATTCCCAGCACAGCAAAAATGGGAGAAGGGCCTGGCAATCCACTCCCAAGGCAATCCCGAAATAGTCAGCCATTGAAAACCCTATGAGGGTCGCTATGAGTCGGATACCGACTTGACCGGCACCTAACAACCACAACAACTGCCTTGTCAGGAGGGCTGGGGTTTAGCTCAGTCGGCAGAGGGCTGCTCCACACTATCTGAGGACAAGGGTTCGATCTCCAGCACCACTTAATGGGAGAAGGATGTGGCAATCCACTCCCGAAGCAATTTGAAATAATCAGCCATTGAAAACCGGATGAGGGTCACGACAAGTTGGACACGACTTGATGGCACCTAACAATAACTGCGTTGTCAAGTGGGAACTGCAGGCCATAAGCCCACAGCCCCAGAACCTGGGAGCGGCAGACTTGGGATTGGAAGGGCCCCAGTCTTAATCTCCACAGTGCACCATGCTCTGGCTCCTGCCCACTATAAGTAGAATCAGGAGACCCAGTCATCTCGCTCACCACTCTGCTGTGAGGACAGACTGGGACGCAGACGAGAAAATCCATCAGATACTCTACACCCCAGACAGCTGTGGCACAGAGAAACTGCAACTTCCCGGCCTCCTGCCTTCTCCCTCCGCTCTCTGCTGCTCCTTCCACCCATAGGGCACAGCGATCCTCAGCCAGCCTTGCCGAACCCAGAGAGGGTTGGGGCTGAGCTGCGGCTTGTGAGGCAGGTGTGATGTGTGTGGACCTCATGCCAAGTCCTGAGGCCATAACAGGGCAAGGGGTTGGCAAGAGGAGACAGAGGTACATCAAGCCAAGGCTGCTGCTAATGTCCACAGCATCCAGGATGCAACGTCCCATCCCTGGTCACATTTTTCTGAGGGGATTTTTCTGTTTGAAGTGAGATCTCAGAAGCTTCTGCTTCAGGATATCAACACTATTTGTAAGTAACAACCCTGCAGGAGTAGCAGTCAATCAGTCACAATCTGATTTTTTTTTTTTTTTTTTTTTGCGGTATTGGGGGTTGAACTAAGGGCCTCTCACTCACATGCTCTGCAAGTGCTGGACCACTGAGCTGCACCCTCAGCCCATTTTTTTTTTTTTTTTTTCCTTTTTGAGACAGGGTCTTGCTAAATTACGCTGACTGTCTCTGGTCTCGAACTTGCCATCCTCCTGCCTCTGCCTCCCAAGCCGCTGGGATTATAGGCGTGCACCACCGCGCCCGGCCACAATCTGATTTAAAAATAGGAAAAGGACACAGATTGACATTTCTTTAAAGAAGACATACAAATGGCCAATGGGTAAGTGAGAAGAAGCTCAATGCCACTGATTTTCAGGAAAATGCAAATCATGATCATAGTGAGATATCATTGCACCTAAAAAAAAAAAAAGAAGAGAAAAAAATGGACAAGTGTTGGTAAGGATGCAGAGGAAGGGGAACTCTTGGAGAGAATGCAGGATGGTGTGGCTGCTATGGGAAAGGGCATAGGGAAGGTCCCCCACAAGTTAGAAACAGAAATACCACCTGATCTCTCTGCAATCCCTCTTCTGGCTCCTTGAAAGAATTAAACTCAGGATCTCAGTAAGACATTAGCACTTTCTCGTTCATAGCAGGACCATTCACAATAGCCAAGATGTGGGCAGCGTAAGTGTCCATCGGTGAATAAAGGGATAAGGAAAATGTGAACACATACCATGGAATTCTGCTTAGCCTTGGAAAAGGAAATTCTGTCATATACGACAACATGGATGGACCTTGAAGACACTGCGCTAAGTGAAAAGTTGGTCAAAGACAAACAACGTGTGATCCCACTTTAAGTATCTAAAACCGTTCAACTCACAGAACCTGAACAGAATGTTGGTGGCTGGAGATAGTGGGGTGGGGGGAGAAACAGGAAGTTTGTAGTCAATGAGCATACAGTTTCAGTTAAGCAAGATGAATAAGCTCTAGACATGCGCTATGCAACGTGGCATCTAGAGTTACTACCACTGCCCTGCATGGTTCAAGATCTGACGAGGGCAATCTCAGGTTAAGTGTTCCTACCACAATAAAATAAAAATAAAAGTGGGGAAGAGGCTGAAAGACAAGGAAAGGCAAATCCTGACAATTACTGAAACTCAGTGGTTGGTACACAGGAGCTCATGTTGTGATTCCCTCCACGTTTGCATCTGATAAAAGTTATTACAGTTTTTGTTTTTCAAAAGAAATAATAAATTCCATGGCAATTCAATATATTTTTCTGTGTCAAAAGATTTAAATTCTCCAGCCAGGCGCGAGGGCGCACGCCTGTAATCCCAGCGGCTTGGGAGGCTGAGGGGGGAGGATCGCAGGTTCGAGACCAGAGGCAGTCTGCATAACTTAGGGAGACCCTGTCTTGAAAAGTAAAATAAAAACTGGGCTGGGTGCGCAGCTCAGTGGTCCAGCACTCACAAAGCATGCAGGCGCAAGACCCTGGGCTCAACCCCCAGTACCGCAAAAAAAAAAAAAAAAAAGATTTAAATTCTCCCAGCCAAGTCACTTCTCTTCAGGTTGTTCAGGCATGCTTGTCCTGTGTGGTTCCAACTCCATCTTTTCTTTCTCCCATGGGGGTAAAACCACCACCGTAGGCGGGGATTTCTGCAAATGCTTAGAATTCCACAAGGCAGCCAGTCTGAACTCCAAGGCTGTCAGGAAGAAATCCAGCATGGTTTCTCTGTCTAGCTTTGCCCTGATAGATTAGTTGGCTGAGGACGGTGTAGGCAATGAAAACTGACTGATTTGCCCTTCTGTGGTGCTGAGAATAGCAAGAACACAGGGGTTTAAGTTTTGCACTATGGGAATGGGTTCCATCTATTGACACTTAGTTTACCAAAAAGCTGAACAAAAACTTGTTGGGTACCCACTATGTGCCAGGAGCTGTATCGGGTGTGCAGGGGTTGAAGGTGAAAAGCAGCAGTGATTGTCTCAAGGAGCCATTGGTCTGGGAGGGGCACCTGGGCACAGCCAGGCGATAGTGAGATCGCTGCCTCCCAGGCAGGAGTCACCAGAGCATGGGGCCCTGCCCCACCCTCCCAGTCCCCCTCCCTGCCTCAGAGCCAACCTTCTTCAGCAAGGTCCACAGGAATGGGGATCATTTCCTCAACTCTCCCTCGGCCGCTTTCCTACCCCTCCGTGTCCGCAGCTGGGGTCCCCAGCGGTGCGACTCGGGCCGCCCATTTGTCTCTACTCGCAGCATCTCGGGTGGGTGGGCTCAAGCCCTCCCAACCTCATACCCTCTGTTGGCTGCTGCTCTTGTCTGTCCCTAGGCGATTTCTCCCTAACAGGGCCCTACCTGCTGCAGTCCTGGGGGCTTTCTCGGAGCCCCTTCTCTCCCTCCATGCTTTCCCTCTCCTCTGCACACAGTCCCCGCTAGACAGCAACTGTCCCTGAGTCCATGTCCCTGTCCACATCCCCATCCCAAGCCGGTGATGGCTCTTGGGCACTTACACACACACACACACACACACACACCGACTGAAGTCGCGCTCTTCTCCCTGCTCGGGCTGCCTCTCCCTCCAGAGAGCTCAGCTCCTCCAGGCGCTGCTGCTCCCTCTTCCCCGTGACCCCCGAGTGCCCACCACACCCAGTTGTTCCCTAGGCCCGGCTGACCCTGCCTTCCAGACCCCTTTTAAAGCCTTGGACTTGTTGCCCCCCCGCCACCGCCTCTATCTTGCGGGGACAATGGCTTCCTCCCAAATCAGACACGCTCACACGCGTGGTCCTCTTCCAAAGCCCCCGTCTGTCTGAGCGCTCTCCTCGGGCCTGGCACACGGTGCGTGGGGACACCAGAAGACAGTCCCCAGGCCCCATCCATACCTGGGTCTCGGGGTCGTCGGAGCCCAGGCTGGCGGCCCCCAGCTTGACCACCTCGGCGAGCTGGGTGATGGTGGCCGCTGAGGACTGCGCAGCCTGGGCCAGCTTATCTGGCGTGGACGCCGCCCCCGACACCAGCAGCTTCGTGTCCTCCACCAGGGCCTTGGCGGTCTTCAGGATGTTCTCCCTGAGAAAGCGGGAAGGGCACGGAGAAGGGAGAAACCAGGGCCGAAACTCACTTGCTGGTGGTTTAGGAGGAAGGAACTCCTTTCCGGGGGCTTTGGAGAAGAGAGGTGGTGCGTGTGTGCCACGTCTCTTACAGGGCTGGGGGGCCTTCTGCCACGTAGGTCGAGTTGGGGAGAGGAAAGCCAAGCACGACACAGAGGTGGTAGATAGTAAAATGCCAGGGCAGAACTCGGGCCCACGGGGCTGGTTGCTTTCCTGGGCCCCGCAGTTAGGGAAACGCCCAGCTTCGTGTCTGTGGCTCCGACCACCCCTCCGGACACCTCACAGCCACGTAGCTGCAAGGACACTCAGGTGGGGGCATCTTGTCCAGGAACCAGAGCCCAAAGGGCCAGGCACTGTGAAGGCCAACAGAACACCTAGAATCTCCTCCCTAGGCCAGCCCTTGGGTTGTGGCTGGGCACATAGTGAGGACGTGGCGTCTTCAGCGCCAGCGTTCTCAGGGCAGGCGTGGGAGAGGCAGCGGGCTTTGAACACTTCTCCCCAGGGCACTGCAGCTGCTACACACGCCCGGCCCTGCCCCTCTCAGTCCTGCAGGGTCTGTGGGCAGCCAGCAGCTCCCTGGCTTGCAGAGATCAAAAACCCATCCTCTGCTGGGACAGGCTTGAGCTAAGGCTGTCAAAAGCCAAGTTCAAGCGCGATTCCATGTACAGCTGGCGAAGGCGGTATAGTCACACTCTGTGGTTTGCTGCCCCAGCTTGAGCATCTCATGGGAATCAAAATATTTTGGTTCCCAGGCAGCACAACCAGCGTTGACGCTGAGCTTTCAGGGCAGGCCAGCCTGCACCTTGCCGCGTACCTGTGATCCGCGAAGGTCTCACTGTTCTCCGCGTTCAGCGTCCCCGCCGTCGCAAACATGATGGTGGTGTCCAGGTCGGCGATGATCCCCGACACGGCAGTGGCGGCCGTGATGCATGCCTGGGTCCCTTTGTTCCCAGCCTGGAGTGCCGAGAGTACCAAGGACACCTGTAGGTGGAAGAGGAACGGGATGGGAGCCCGGGGAATGGAGAAAGTGGGGCTACGAGCAGGCGGCTTCTGGAGACACTGAAGTCTTTTCTGCCAGGAGCTGACGCAGCGCAGCTGAGGTAGCACAGGGTTCGAGGCAACAGCCTGGGTCTGAACGCCAGCTTTGCCATTTGTGGGCCACAGGACCTTGGGCAAACTGCTTCCTCTCTCTGGGCCTCAGTTTCATCATCTGTGTTGTTGTTGTAGGGTACCTCCCCGCATCCCCTCTTCCAGAGAGGCAGCTCTGCCTCCTGGGATTCTAGCACAGTGTTCTTGTCCTCGGGATGGCCCGTTGGGCTAAAGACTTAACACAGTATGTCACGTTAGCGGCTGGGCACCCTTTGAAGCCAGGA
>VMDO01036856.1:0-14795 GCA_007922755.1 Pedetes capensis
CCAAATAAATGCAAATAAGTGTAAATATACATATCTGATAAAAAATGTTAAAACTTATTAAAATAATTCTCCATAAAGTGTCATGTCATTTTGTAGTCATTGCTTTATAAAAACTTTTTACAGATTAATATAACCAGGGCTTTTATAACAGGTGAGAGTACACTAATGTCTATGCCTAAGAGAGAAAGTGACCACTTCTCTGCCTGTGTTCCAACACTATCAAAATATTTCTCAATATTTTCTCAAATATTCTCAAAATATTCTAGAAATGAGATTTCATAATATCTCAAGTATTCAAAGCTGGTCATTGTCTATATATCCTCTTGGTTAGAATTGCCATAAAAGCCCCTCTCTGCCTTTATGCCAAGAAAAGATTGTTTAATAATAATTACAATAACAGTAATGATTATAAACACAAAGAGTGCTTAGCATTTACTAGGGAATATTTGTTGTTGTTTTAGATGCTGTTGAGTCACTGTCCAATTCATAGCGACCCTACGTACAACAGGTGAAACAGTATTGTTAACGCTTTTCTGCTATTCATGGGGATTTCAATGGCTGGTTGTTTTTTGAGAGTGCGTTGCTGGGTTCTTCTCCAACCATATATTTCCCAGAAGCTTCTATTTTATAGATAAGGAAATAGAGATACAATGAGATTTAATAACTTGCCTAAAGTAATAAATGGTTTTTATTGCTACTATATGTTAATAATTTTTGTTATTAGTTATAGAGACTATTTTCTAGTCCTATTGTACCTAGCTGAGTTTAAGAATCATTTCTTAATGATGCAGTGTGAGGGAAAAGTATGTGTTCCACCTTGAATCAAAGTAAAAATCTAGTGTGCCTTCTTTGTTCTTCTGCTCTAGATAACATATAAAGTATTCAGTGGAGGATGCTAAGGTCCAAGGGTATGCAAAGACACTGGATTGAGGGATTCTTGCTCCCTAAAGGCATCCTGGAGTAGAGTGCCCCCACTGACCATACTGAACCTGGATGTGAGTGCTATTTAAATCTTTATTGTGTCAAGCGAGATTTGTTATTATTCAGTGAACTAACATTAATATATCCTTGCTAGTAATTTTTGTTCTTAATACATGTGAATGTGAGGCAGTAGCCACAAATATCAGTGATTTTATTACAAATCTATGATCCATTGTTCAGTGTTTCCTACAGACTAACTTCTATGGGGTAATCACTTTATAAGATACTGAGTAAACCTGGCATTAATGTCTAAAAGCCACTTTTAATGAGCATACCTCTGAAGAGTGTATTTTCTTATTAGTAACCTTCCATACATCTATTTCAAAGATGGCCATAGGAAATCCAGAATGTATCATGTGACTTCTTACTCCCTCTCCTTATTTTGTTACCTTGAATGATCTATCACTTCATTGTAATGAGACACAGCTTGCTTTTGGGAAGTTACATATAACAAGACTGGAAATACGATGGAAGGACAGTACAAAGGACTCATATCTCACCATAACCCCAGCCCCATTTTCACTTTTCTCCCAGAATGCCCATTGTCTTCCCAGAATTGTTTCTATTCTGAGACCCCAGTCCTCTGATCAACTACTCTGCTCTGGAAAGCCTAAATCAAGCTGTTTGTTTTTCTCAAAATGCAGATGAATTTGATTTTTGTTTCCAAAAGACCCACCATTTTATTACCTGTGTATAATTTTTTTATCCCTTAACTGTCTTAAGAATATAATGTATAAGGCAGTGGAGAAGGAAAGTTCTGAAATAAGAAGTAACAATATCCAAACAACTTCCGTGCAGCTGTGTAATTGCCTTGACATAGGAGAGAAGGAGAGAAGCTGCAGGACCGTATTCTGTTCCATAGAGGATTGACTACAATGCTAGGGAAGGAAATCCCAATGGCTGGCAGGTGGTATTAGAAGTGCCATTAGGAATGGAAGGGAGGCAGAAGTAGACAGGTCCCAAGGAGTGATAGGAAAAACAAATGAAAAAAATACCAACAAACAAACCTAAGTCCATAGTAAGAAAGAGGATGAGAATCTGCTATGAATCAGACATGGTTGGCCCCCATGGGACACTGTGAAGCCTGCTCCCCAGTGTGATGACAAAAGAGGTAATGGGAACTTTAATGGATAGGCCTAGTGGGAAGTCCTTTGGTCAGTTAAGGGTAATGTCCCTTGAAGGGATTAAAGTAGTTCTTGTGTGAGTAAGTCTGACCATGGCCCCACCCAGCTCTCTGGATTCCTCTTTTGTGAAGTGATTGCTTCCTCAGACACATTCTCCTGCCATTGCCACCTACCATGATGGGATGGAGCATAAAAGGACCCTCATCAGAGCTGAGTTAAGGCCAGCACCATGCCCTAGAACCTCCACAAGTGTGGGTTAGACCTATTTTCTTCATAAAGTTAGCCTGTCTTAAGTATGGTTCTAGAGTAATACAAAACAGTAAAACAGAACTCCACAGTGTTTTACCTCCAGTCTCTCCCCATGCTTTGTCCTGTTTATGTAATTTCTTCCAGGTTAGACCACTTGTCCAAATCTATAAAACACGAAAGCAATTGTATCTTGAAATGAAATGCTTATTTCTTTTGTCCTCCATTAGATATGCAGAAAAGAAAGTGAGAGACACTCTTTTTCCAAGTGCAAAAAGAGAGAGACAGATTCTCCTTGACTTCCCAAGTGGAAAGGCTAAAAGTACCTCTCTCAAAATATTATGAAACATGGCAATTATAGCACAGTATTTCAGTTTCATGAAGAGCTATAAATCTTTATCTTGGAAGAACAGAGTACTTAAGCTTACAAAGGATGCATTTCTTTGAGAAAAGGAACTTTTCAAGTTCCTACAAGCCCATTTAGAATCAAGGTTTTTCTTTCATATTTAAAAAAATTTTCTTTCCAGTGCTGGGGATCTAACTCAATGCTTTGTGATTGTTAGGCAAATGATCTACCACTGAATTACTTGCCCGCCAAGATTTTATATATCACTCATTCATTGGAGGAAATTGCTCACATATATGTTTCAGAAACTGGAAAAATGGATGAATAAAGGCACACCTATGAAGAGAAAAGGAAGATGAACTCCAGTTCCTCAAAAAAAGGACCTGGCAATCCACTTCTAAAGAATTCCGAAACCATCAGCCATTGAAAGCACTATGAAGGTTGCTATAAGTAGGACCCACTTGATGGCACCTAACAACAACAACAACAATGAGACAACAATCACAATATAATTTGCATATGTACACATGTAGATTCTGTGTATTGTGTATTCTGTGTATTGTGTATTTCTGTATAGTTGTTAAGATAGATAAAAATATACATTGTTTCACACTTTCATATTTAGATATAATAGATGTATAGTCTTGTGCTATAGTTGTGCTATGTTGTTGCTTGGTGCCGTCGAGTCGGTATCTGACTCATAGCGACCCTCAGAGGGTTTTCCATGGCTGACTATTTCGGGATTGCCTTGGGAGTCCTTCTCCCATTTTTGCGGTGCTGGGAATAGAACTCAGGACCTCAGAGACTGCAGTGCAGCTTTCTACCAACTGAGCTAAATCCCAGCCCATAGTTGTGCTATAATTTATGCTATAGTTTTGGCTTCACCTCTAGACAGAGTAGAAAGAAATTGTGTTATGTATGAGAGCAGAGCGAATTCCATTTTGCTCCATCATTTAAAGCTGACTGAGCTTCATTGCAGGATGTCAGTTTATATCTTCTCTGTAACACTTTCAATCCAAGAGAGAAATTGGTTACTTACTGGTCTAAGAAAAACCTTTCAATATTTTACTTTATTGTCCACTCTATTGCAAGATTATAATGAAGGATGATTAAAATATTGTTATGAATAAGTAGTCTGATTTTAGTGCATACTCTTCCTTCTCTTAGCTTCATCATTGTCAATTGATATTTCTCTATTGCTAATCATTCTGTGTGTTGATACTGGAAAATACCAAATAATCACCTTGACTTCTCTCAGTTCAAATTTATACTCCCTTGGCCCCTACCCATGAGCCCCTAGGGGATCTGATCCTGACAGCTATTTCTGAAGATCTGCAGAAAGCTCTTTCTCCCGTAATAGAAAATGTGTTGTTGAAACTAAAACAATCATAAGTGGTATGAACATTGAAATTTCTAGACATAGGCCAGTAAAGAGACATTTTTTGTTTACAGAGATTACCATACCTCTCAACCATGAGAAAACCCTGCCCTCTAAGTAGAAAACTATTCTTTTCTGCAAAAGTTGGCATCACTGTACAGAAATAATTTGAAATAAAAGTTATCATATTATAATTTTAAATAATGATGAATTTGACAATTTCAGTGTCTCATGAGGATCACTTATCCAATAATAAAACAAATTCTAGTTCCTGGTTGTCAGCAGTAATATCAACATCATGATTTAGGTTTTAGTGTGGTTTGGGATTTTATCCTGCTTGCCGTAGAGTTAAATTCAAAAGAATCTGCATGCTTTACAACAGTTGAAAGCAAGAAGCCTTCTAGAGTATTTAATGGCATATATTTCCGTTCATAATAATCTGACTAGCATAATTAGGGGGCAGAAATTGTGGGAGAAGAATTGTCTTTATATCAATAAAGTGAGCCGGATTTGGCAAGCACTAATACAACGCTGATGTGCAGCATACTTGCCTACGGTGAGACACTGTGAACTTCTGCTGTATCATGTCCGGAACAATGATTTATATAATATGTTTCCTCAAATCACATAATCTAAGAATAAATAACCTACAAAATCTGCAAGGAGGGCAGCATAAGGAAGTGACCAGGAAAGCAAAACAACCAGGGATTTTTAGAAAAAGACAGGAAAGTAGAAAAACATATGAAATATTTTGGTGGAAAGTGGCTGCAATCTGTCTTCATTCTCTCCCTGATGGGCTTCCTAAGTGCATGTGTTGTTGTTAGGTGCCGACGAGTCGGTATCTGACTCATAGTGACCCTCAGAGGGTTTTCAATGGCTGATTGTTTTGGGATTGCCTTGGGAGTGGATTGCCAGGCCCTTCTCCCACTTTTGTGGTGCTGGGAATTGAACACGGGGCCTCAGAGACTGCAGCACAGCACTCTACCCACTGAGCTAAATCTCAGCCTAAGTGCATGTAGATTACCCTTGTTAGCAACAAGAAAAATTTACCGGGATCTCTTTGCCACAAATAAGGACTTTATATTGGTCTTAACGTTCACCTTTGTGTTTTGAAACTAATTGTCAGTACTTCACAATAAATGAGTCTGGCTTTCACAATGGAAATGTTCAGTAATACTCAATCTGAATTTGCAAGGAATAAGGTGGAAGTGCCAGACTAAATCAGAACTGAATGTCTTAGTTTAAACAGGTCAGTCTACCTTCATGTTACTCCTTAAATCTGAATGTGTGTCTGGCTTAAAAGGCAGGAAACAATGACTACCAGGTATTGCCACAACTGGAGAAAGAGGTCTCATGAGATAAATCTTTGACATTTGGCAAATGAGAGATGAAAGAGATTTTTGGCGGAATATCCTCCTATTAGTCTAATAGAAGTAATCTCATATCTTACCTCATCTGCCCTTTGATTATGATCCCATTATTGTCACATAATATTTAGACTCAAATATTCTTTATTAACTGAATTCAGTGGCATCTACTGACACTTGTTCTTTTGGTTTCTAATCCTACAGTGTGACTATTATACCTTTTATCACTCTTTCTTCCTAACAGCCATCAAGATTCCATTCTTCAGCCAAGTATGGCAGCACACACCTATAATCCTAGCACCCAGGAGGCTGAGGCAGGACGATCACAAATTTGAGGCCAGCCTGGACTACCTAAGGAGACCCTGTCCAAAAAAAAAAATCAATAAATAAGTGAAATAAAAAATAAAAAAGTCCCATGATGAGCTATCAGCTTCTATGAATCCACTGTACCAATGGTATCCTTCCTCTCCTATCCCTCACCTACTTCCCTAGTTGGAAGCCCCATCATTTCACTCCAATCAATGAGTCCAAGAACTCACTGAGTGATGTCTGTGGATAAAATGTGCTGCCCTTGTAGTGCTCAAAACCTAGTGCAGAGGTCACCATACTGGCAGTATGGGCCAAATCCCACCACGTCATTTGTATTGCCAGCAAGCTAAAAATGGTTTTCATATTTTGAAATGATTGAAATAAAAAAGGAAGAGCAATAGTTTATGACATGATATTACAGAAGAAAATATGTATCTTCTTTCGCTTTTTACATATCCTCCATGCTCTGAGCTTCTTAAACAACATCACAAACACTCTATTATTTTGTATGTGCTACCTACTATAAGGTTTTAAATGAGAGGAAACTTCATTTGCCATCTTAGTATTTCCCACAGCACCTACCATTGTATTTTCATCTCACGATGATTTTTTCTTGATTAAACACATGCATATTGAATAAATTGGTTTTTTGAACTACCAGTATCCAAGTTAAATTATTTATTTGATTTGTTAAACACATGTACGTTTATTAGCAAAATCAATCCTTTTTAGTTTTAAAGTTTTGCTTTTCCTCTATACTGATTCCCTCTCCCTAATTCCAGTCCTATCCATGCATCACATTTTGTAGAACAGAATCCCTTGACCCTCCTTTTCTCTAGTTTATTTTTATCTCAAACATTTGAAAAGGACAGGTTATTTAGTGCCTTACCTCCCATTCATTATTAAGCTCATTACTGATGTCACTTGAGTGGCTCCAAAATTGGTATTGGTCTCCTGCTTGCCAACCAAAGGCCTTGCTTTACATGCCACTCCATTTGAGCGTTCTGAAATATTTGACCACTGATTATGTTTTGAAAGTTTTTCTTTTGGCTTGGGTAACTTCCCTAGCTCCTGGGTCTCTGCTCTAACTGCATACATTCCCCAGGTTTCTTCCCTTGTTCTCACCCACCATCAAGGGATCAATTCTTTTTTCCTAGCTCTGTGCTCTCCTTGTTTATCATAGTTGTGCTATCACAACAGCTTCATTAAGCATTTCTCTGAAACTCGTTGGCTGCAAAACCTATCTGCAACTCTCTGTGGACTTCCAAACTTGAATTCTTTCTGTGAATTTTATACATATCATTTCTTGAATTTATCTTGTTGCCTTGCTGCTTATCCCTTGTGCTTCTTTCTTGTGTAATAGCATCGTCGTCATCTTGGACACTCACAAGGAGCTAAGAGCCTGAGAGGAGGACCTCTGCAGCAGAAACAGATCTCAGTGCAATTGTTCTTCAAGGGATAAATTAATAAAAATGACTTCATGTTAGGTTGAGGTTTTGTTTTCTAGTAGGCCACAGCAAATACACTTAAAAATTTTGATCTTATTAGCAATATGAAAAATTGTATATCAAGAAAATATCAAGTGAAATGTGTAATGAGGAGGTAATGTGAAAAAACATTATCATCTGTTCAGGTCAATGATAAAATATAAGGTATTCCCTTATAAAAGACTTGATATTTTATGGAAATTATAAGGAACATTTTATGAGCAACCTCAAAAAACTAAACTGGCAAGATATATCTCATATTAAAAGATATTTTCCTCTAATTTTGGCATAGTATATTTGATATTAGCCTATGGTATATTGCTATCAATTTTGTCTTGGGATTAGAATATCCAACTTGGAATCCATCCATCTAGATGCTGCATTTAGATTTCTTAACCATTTGCAGGATGTCATTGTTAAAGTGACCTGGTTTGCTTATAATTAAAATAATCCCATGAAAAATTAATCTTTACTTGAAGATATATGAGTATGTCATATTGGCTTTGATACACATTTGAGGTTAGGAGAATATGAATGTGATACATCACCCTACCAATCATAGTTTCTTTTCTGGAGCATTGAACAAGAAAAAACAAACAATGTGGGTACATAATATCCCTTAAGCATGTTAAAATACCCAAATAGCAAAGAAATAAATGGTCAAATACATAGGGATATCCATGTGTTCTGTTGCACTATAATCTGTACCTCCTCTTAAAAATCTAAAGGAAGTCCATCATGGCCCCCATGAATCCCCTTCTTCTTGCCTGCTTCTTCCACTCCAAAGATGTGTGGTCCTACTGTGAACTAGACTTAATCCCACCCTGAAACACACACACACACACACACACACACACACACACACACTATTAAAAAGTACATTTCCTTAGGAGTAGAATTTTATTCTAAAATGTAATTTCAAGCACAAATTGTTGGAAGCATAAAGTCATTAGTATAATAAACTATTATTTTAAAATTGTAATGCATATAATGAAGATTCATTCAGTTGGTTTTATGTGAAAGGATATGAAGGAAAATATTGTCAAAATCTATGGCCCACATGGATCAGTCTAAGACCAGTGAGTTCTCCATAGCTTGCTTTGGTTTCTGAGCCTTGCAGTGCAGTATGAATATGAGCAGCCACAACTTTGAAAGTAGATAGCAAGATCATCATAGGTCAAGAAAATAATTCAAACACATTCTCCTAATAATTCATCCTTTCATTGTGATCAACTTGTATTAATCCTTGTCAAATGATGAAAAAGGAAAAAATTAAAAAGTTCTCCTCATATAACTGAGTTGCATAATGTGATTTCTTATAATGATGTCACATTGGATGCTGCACACCATGTGAAACAGATTAACTGGGACCAAATTAGCATTTTTCTCTAAGGGCAGCTGATAGGCACATGTAAATCATACTTTGAGAAGCAACAAAATGATTCTCAAATGCTATGCTATAAATAATTTAAATTTCATAAATAATCTGCATTTTAAAAGATTGCTTTTTAGTTGTTTCTTTAAAGTAATTTCACTACATATTCATCCTTGAGAAATCTACTAAGAAAATGCTATGGTGGCTGCCCCCCCTCCTTTTCCTCCCTCTTCTTCCTCTTCCTCCCTCCTCCTCCTTCTTCTTCACCCTCCTTGGTTGGATAATGCCTCATTTGTTCTTTTTAGAAAGTTCTTATTTTCATGTGTTCTGGGCTGTCTTTAGGAAAGATTGATGTCTGCTGTCACTGCTAGGAAGTGCAAACTGTTCAACCTCACTGCAATCTATGTCCTCCTCCTCTTGCTCAGTAGGATACCACATACTTTGGAAGCTAATATTCAGAAGGGAAGTTCTTTAACAGCAATAAGTAATGCCAATGAAACCTTTTCCACAATGCTCAAAACTCTTAGTGTTTGGATGATACAGCCCTAAATTGTGAGACTAAAGGGAATGAATAAATATGTTAGCTGAAAGGTACCATTGTGATTATGTAGCCAATGCTAAAAGAAATTCAAAGTTCAAAATTTCCTCTATCATTAAACTTTCACCAGAATATCATCTCTATGGTGGTCAAGAGGATCTGGATGTGTTTCATGACAGTCCGACCCTCTACTTCCAGACTTGAGAACACAGTGATCAATTGCTTTAATAACAGCAATTGTCAGTGTGCATTTTAGAAGTAATTTCCACAGCGTAACTGTGCCAGCTATACCTCCACTCCTATGGAGAGTAGAGCAACAGGAGGGAACCCTTTGCAATGTAAGTAAAACGAAAGGAATTTATATAAGATGACATGAAGCAGGTGTTTAAGAACCATTGAACTCTATAGTGGGGAGAAAGTGCTATTATGGAAGTTAGACCTTCAGAAGCTGTGTGATCATTGCAATGTCATGGAAAGTCAGTGATATCTTCATTCCTACAAGTTAAGCAGTGCCTTTTATGAAAAACAATGTGGTTATGTTTACAATATTGAACAAGAATAGAATGTAATATTTTCTGTTTTAATAGATGATTTGGATTCTGGTTGACATAAACAAATTATTATTTTGATTGTCTCAGGTTAAAAACATAGTAAAAAATAGCAAACCAAATGAAAACAATCAACTATGTGGGGATTTGACTTCTTATCTTGATCTTATTAATGCTGTGTTTTAAGCAAATGACCTAATTATTTGAATCATCCAGTGGCATGGATTGCTATTGTTGGAATGTGTGTATTACATAAAATCGATATATTAAAATTTCAACCTCTAAAGCTATAGTATTAGGAGGTGGAGCATTTTAGAGATGGAACCTATGAAAAGTGACTTGGGAGGTAAGTAGGTGATGTGGAAATGGGTTTAGTGCCCTTAAAATAGGGATTCCAAAGAAATGCCTCTTCCCTTCCTCCATCTGAGGGTGCAATGAGAAGTGAGCCCGGCTGATGCCTTGCTCTTGGACTTCCCCACACAGTATGTAGACCTGTGAGAAATGAATTTCTGTTTTGTAAGGTACCCAGTTTATGGTATTTTGGGGATTAGCAACACAAATAGCCTAATATACGGATGTCACATACATTGCAAATAAAAATTTCAAGGATAAGTACTCGAATTGATTTGAACAGCAATGAGCAATTGCTATAGGAAGTTCAATTTGTGTTTTTAATTTTTGCCAGGGACATTTCCAAGACTTTATCTTATATAAGTAAAATACTGTCCTTTATTTTGCTTTTGAATTAGGGATACTGAAAATAAATCTTTTAAAAAGGTGGGGGGAGGATTAAGGGAAAAATGATTTTTGTGATCAGCTGTGAGGAGACGTGGGAGTGTTTGGAAGAGAGAAAGAGAAATAAAAGATAACATAAATTGAAGAGCTGAAATGTATAGATGTCTGGGCTAGTACATGAGATTATCTTTGCCAATCCTTACAATGCGTTAGTTCTTATTTTCATCATTTTAAAGAAGGGAAAATTGAAGAAACAACTTTTCTCCTTGCTGAGTTTACATTCAAGCACCTGTGCCCTCCTCTACATGACAAGTAACACACAGGGTCTGCAGTTAGAAGTTCACTCTTAACATGGAAAGAGAAGATGAAGATATGCATATGAAAACAATCAACAGAAAATGATTAACCACTAGTGACAGATTGGTTATAATAGTGACAAATTAGTTATAAATATTGCTTATAATGGAGTTAGTGAAACAAAACTATAGTTGAGCCCTGACTGATCAAGTATATACTTAGAGAGTGAGGTACAAAATTTTTTTTTTATACATAGGTGCTCTACCCAGGAGCTACATCCCCAGCCACCCTCCTTTTCTTCTTTTTACTCTGAGATAGCATATGGCTAAATTACACAGGCTGTCTCTGGACCCACACTTATAATACTCTGCATCATCCTCCCAAATTGCTGGAATTACAGGCAAGCACCAGTTTGTGTTCTATTTAAAACTTTTTAAAATAAACTCAAAATATTGACCTTGAGATTAACCCAAATGGTCCTTTTTTCCCTATTCCAAAAGTAAAGTTGTTGTTGTTGTTAGGTGCCGTCAAGTCGGTGTCTGACTCATAGCGACCCTCATAGGGTTTTCAATGGCAGACTGTTTCGGGATTGCCTTGGGAGTGGATTGCCAGGTCCTACTCCCATTTTTGCGGTGCTGGGAATTGAACTCGGGACCTCAGAGACTGCAGTGCAGCGCTCTACCAACTGAGCTAAATCCCAAGTACTGTATGCGTATTTTCCATTCTAATCTGTACCCTTTCAACAGCTTTACATTTGTTATTGTTGTTCTTAGGTGCTGTCAAGACAGGTCTGACTCATAGTGATCCTATGTACAACAGAACAAATAATCCCAGACACTATACAAGGCCCATGAAATCTATTTTTTAAGTCCATTGCTGTAGCCACTGTGTCAATGCATCTAGTTGAGGGTTTTCCTTTTGTTCATTGACCTGCCACTCTTCCAAATATGATGTCTTTCTCCAGGGATTAGTCCCTTCTGAAAACATGTCCAAAATAAGTAAAACAGTCTAGCCATCTTTGCTTCCAAGGAACATTCCGGTTGTACTTCTTCTAGGACATATCTGTTGGTTGTTTTGGCAGTCTATGGTATATTCAATATTTTTCCCCAGCACTATAATTCAAAAGCATCAATTCCTCTCCTCTCTCTGTTATTCATGTCCAACTTTCACAGCTATATGATGCAACTGAAAATGCCATGGCATGAGTCAAACACACCTTCATCTTCAATGTGACATCCTTACTTTTCAATACTTTAAAGAAGTCTTTTGCAACAGTTTTTCACAATGCAATGTGTCTTTTGATTTCTAGATTGCTGCTTCTCTGGGTGTTGATTGTAGAACCAAGTGAAGCAAAATCATGGACAACCTTAGCCTTTTCTCATTTATCATGGCATTGTTTACTGACCTAATTGTAACAATTTTTATTTTCTTGATATTGAGGCTCAATCCATACTGAAGGCTATGTTATTTGATCTTCATCAGTAAATATATCAAATCTTCCCCCCCTTTCAGCAATCAAAATTGTGTTATCTGTATAACACAGGTTGTTAATTAGTCTTCCTCCAATCCTGATGCCACATTCTTCTTCATAAATTCCAGTTTCTCAGATTCTTTTCTCTGTATAGAGATCGAAGAGGTATGGTAAAAGGATACAAGCTCTGAAACACACTTTTCTTGACTTTAAACCAAGCGGTGTTTCCTTGTTGAACCTCTTGTTCCATATAAAGATTCCTCATGACTATAATTAAGTGCTTTGGTATTCCCAGTCTTCATAATGTATCCATAGTTTGTTGTGATACAAACAGTAAAATGCCTTTGCATAGTCAATAAAATATAAATAGACATCTTTCTGGTATTCTTAGCTAATGTCTATCTGATATCAGCAATGATGTCCCTGATTCCACATCTTCTTCTGAATCTGGCTTGATTTTTCTGGGAGATCAGTCTATAAACTACTGCAGTTATATTTGAATGCACTTTAGCAAAATTTTACTTTCATGAGATATTAATGATATTGTTCAATAGTTTCCACATTTTGTTGAGTCTTCTCTTTTGGGAATAGGCACAAATATGGATCTCTTCCAGTCAGTTGGCCAGGTAGTTTTAACAGCTATAAAATCAGATACAGATTAGAATAGCAACTTGTTGTGAATCCAATCTGCATGTGATTCTAATCCACATATATAGTACTTGGTTTAAAAACCATTTATGGGCATTTTTAGGAACTATTACTCATGAGTAAATTTCCAAAAAATGTTATGTTCCATTTAAGAAAAAGAATCATGAGATTCAATCAATTGTTTTAGGTAAAAAAGTCAAAGGGATACTAGGAGGGAAGGAGGTTCCAGAGCCATAGCTAGTTGAGGTGAACAAGGCCTGGCAGAAAACAAAAAGAAACAACAAAAAAACTGCACACAACAATACTAAAACCAGATTTCGAGTTAAAGTGACAGTCTAATTTCCACTGGTTATCAAGGGCCACTGGGTAGAAAACAAATCATAAAATGGCTCCAAGGGGGTTAGGCAGGAAATACCTGCTGGTGCCAACTTACACACCAGCCAGAGACCTAGCAGAGCCAACCAACCAGCAAGGGACCTTGAGCTTTAAAGACCCCATCAAAGGTATTGTCAGGCAAAGTCGTGGCACCAGCCGGTCTGGGATTACCCATTTAGTTTCTGATACTATGTATACTTCTAGCCAGGGCCTTCTCTCCC
Organism: Pedetes capensis; assembly: GCA_007922755.1. NCBI lineage: Eukaryota > Metazoa > Chordata > Mammalia > Rodentia > Pedetidae > Pedetes > Pedetes capensis. The sequence continues at coordinate 13,447 of VMDO01036856.1, forward strand.
AGGAATTGCTTCTGTACATTCAGAGGCTATGTTTCTGTTACCTTTACTTTTCATTTTTCCTTACCATTATTGTTTTTCTCAGTGTTCAAAATTAAACTTTCATTCTTGTTCACTTTTAGTAGTTTCTTGAACTCAATTCTTTGATTCATTGAACCAAGAATCTGTTATTGGGACACTACACACCAGGACCAAGGAAGACCCCAGCACCTTCTTCAGTAACTGAACCACTTAAGTCAGATCTTAATAGCCTCCTTTCACAAATTTTACAAATAATTCTAAGACATAGATATTTTAATGAATTTCTGTTCAACTCCTTTATCCAATTTAAATTTTCAATTTAATTTACATAATTGCAAAATTTAATTCTTTAACAGCCTTATTATGGTTGGAGGAAAACATCACAAATACTCTGTATTGAGTCAACTGAGAAATTTTAATTTCTATTTTCATTAAATTAACATTACTCAAGTAACTATTTTTTTCCTCAAAAATTTCTCTTAGCATCCTGAGAATTTCAACAAAAATATTTATTGAAACATATTTTTGAAAAAGAGAGAATAGGATGTTTTTGTATTTCAGGGTAACATACATGAGCACATGAATCTCGGTTTATTCAGAATTCACACACACACAAATTTACACACATACACAGCATGTCTGATATTATCACAGATGCATAATACTCATGGATTTTGGACTTTTTTAGCTATAAAATATGTCCCTAGCAATAAAATAAACTTGAATGTATGTTACTTCTTCTGGTTTTATTAAAAGGCCTACTGATGTTTCTTCAACTTCCTTTCATAGAATAAACTCATTTGGCTAGTTTTTACTTTTATTTGAAAAATGTAGTTAAAAAGAAAACATGAAACATAACAGCAAAAGTTAAAATAATAACTTTATGCAATATTGATGAAGGGTCAAAATAAAATTAGAAGTGAAATAACAGAAAAAACTTTAATAGATTATATTGATTATACACTATTTGATTATATTGTTTTATATCAATGCAAAATGATGGTAAATATGTTGACAAAACTGTTTATCATTGCAATTTACTATGTAGTAATAAGAAGTATCAGAAGATATTTTAAATCCAATTTTCTCAGCACTGTCATCCAGAATCTTAGCTGAAGTTTTATAGATTTTCATTAGGGCAAGCCATTCTGTTGATAATTATACTTAAATATATATTTCTAATGAACATGAAGCCTAATACAATGTAAAATTATTTTCAGTTTAGTGAAAAATATAAGGCTCAAAGATGATGTTCATAATTTATTGCTTTGCTTTCAGAAGGTAAGAGTGATTCAAATCTTTCTAAAAAGATGAAGCAAGGTACTGTGGTA
>VMDO01036857.1:0-14797 GCA_007922755.1 Pedetes capensis
TTTTTTTTTTATTTTTTTTTGTTTTTTTTTTTTTTTTTTTTTTTTTTTTTTTTTTTTTTTTTTTTTTTTTTTTTTTTTTTTCCTCAGTACTGGGGGTTGAATCCAAGGCCTCGCACTTGTATGTTTTGCAAGTGCTGTATCACTGAGCTGCACCCACAGCCCACTTTTTTACTTTTTGAGACAGGGTCTCACTAAATTATGCAGATAGCCTCTGGTCTCGAACTTGAGATCCTCTTGCCTCTACCTCCCAAGTCACTGGGATTACAGGCATGTGCCATCGCACCCGGCCCTCTTAAGGTTTTCAGTGTCTGATTTCAGGTGTGAATTGCCACATCCTCTGCCCATTTTTTTGGTGCTGGAGATGAAAACTTGGTCCTCAGAAAGTGAGGAGCAGCACTCTACCAACTGAGCTAAACCCCAGGGATGACATTTTCCTGAATGTTGAAAATAATAATTAACTAGATTGTGGGGATAAACATAAAAACTTTCATAATCCTTTTTAAGTGTTTTTCCTGCTTGTTATGTAGCTATATTAACTGAAATATCTATCTAATAGGATTAATATCTGTTCCTTGGTGAATAAAATTCAGAGAAATATGAATGACCACAATAATGGAATTCTTTTCCACTTACTGGTTTGCTCTCCACTTTGTACCAGTTTTTTTGTTTCGTTTTGTTTTCTGGTTGGGGCGGGGGAACAGTGTCTCACTATATTGTCCAAACTGGCCTCAAACACCTGGATTCAAGTGATTCTCCCACTTCGGCCTCCCAAATTTTGGCACTACAGGTGTATGTCAACATGCCCAGCTTCATACCAGTTTTTATTAAAATATCTGCATAAATTATGGTTACCTATACATTCACATTTACTGCATTTTGCAGCTTGTTACATACTCTGCCTGTGTGTACATTCAAAATTAAGCTGGATAGGGAGGCACACATCTGCAATCTCAGCTCCTGGAGAGGCTGAGGTAGGAGGATTGCAAGCTCAAGGCCAGCCTTTTAGTTAATACAACTTCACGAGACTGTCTCAAAAATAAACTTTTAAAATTCAATTCTATTCTATTCTGTGGATGTTTTGTTGTTGTTGTTGTTGTTGTTGTTAATAGCATTTATTAAAATAAAGTAGATAATATTCACCTTCATAATATTGCAGATATGACAAGAGAACTTCATTTATCAGTAAATTTACTATGTTTCAATGTTTGCTATGTACTCAACTTTTCATTAACATCTATATATCCCTTTAGTTCTGTAATATTATAAAAATGTAAAATAATATTTTTCATTCTTGTCTGTCATTTCAGAACTTAGTATATCCTCCTCTATATTAATCATATATAATATGTGACTTTCATTCATGGATAAATTATAACTGTTACTATTATAACCATGTTAGAGATGAATAACCTGAAACTCAGAAAGTTTAAGTAAATTTTTTCTTCCAAAAATCAGTTATTGAGAAACTAACTCTCAGGTAGTCATTTTGATTTAGGATCAGAAGCTAGGCTTGAAGAGGGTACAGAGTAAACCTTTACATGTACTGTGTTATAAGTGAACACTAAGAAGTAGGGTATGACCTGCACAAGCAAAATGAGACACCAAAGATAACAATGGGAATAGCAGTACTGTTTTTTAATGAACAAAATAAGCCCATATTCAAAGTTTTATTTCTCCCAAGCTCTGGTCTTTACTCAGAGCACAGTCTGGCAAGGGTGTCAAGATTTGTAACCTGGTACTGATACTGACATGACGGGAGAATTTAAACAAATCAGTCCGACCTCTCTGACCCTCAGTTTCCTCATTAGTAAAATAGTAACTTTAGAAGTTCTCTAAGGATCTCCAAATTCTAACATCCTTCAATTTTAGGTCAAAGTTATTAGTGAACATGAGTGCAGCCTCAAGAGAAAGACAGAGCAGGGAGAAGGCTGTTTCTAGCCCAGGAAACAATGTATGAACCAGACTACTTGGGTCTTCTGTGCTCAAGGTAGGAGAGAAGGCAGTTTATCAGAAGAATACCAAACTTTCCCCACACTTACAGCCATCCTAAACTCTCTGGTTTCTGGTGTCTCAGTGAATGTTGGTATTAGAGACTTCCTACTAACAACAACAACAACAACAACAACTTGAAATAACCTTAAGATAATACTATTCCTCAAATAAAGTGAGAATTTGTCAATCTCATCAATTTTTTCATCACCCTCTTGTTTCCTACAGAAAATTTCCAAAATCCATCTTTACTTGGAAGTTCAAATTCTCTGCAGCTCTCTCTTCCTGTAGCGAGCAATGCCACTTCCCTGACAGGAAGTGTCTGCAACTTGTCCAGAATCTCTACTCCAGCTGTCAGTTCAGCATGGCTCCTGCCATCAGCCTCTGGCACCTCTTTCCAGCCACTCATGGGTACTGCTTATCTTTACCAACATTCTAGCACAACCATGTTGTCTGGGGTTACTGGCCAGAGCCAGATATCTACTTCAACTGCCTCCTATCCAGGTGTTTTTGAGTGGGATATTACAGGAAGCACTGAAAAGAATTCATCTTCACTTGGGGACTTCACTGTGACTGTCCTTGACCAGGACACAGCGGTTTCTTCCATGTCTATGACAGCTCAGTACAACAAAACTTCAGATGCCAATGTCATGATCCCTCTGTATCCATCACTATCTGCCAGCCTTGTTCCGGGGACAGCATCTCAGATTCCAAATCAAGGACATAGCCTTTCACTTCCTTACCAGGAAGGAAGTCAGGTCTATTACTATAATCAAAGCACACTGGGGCCCCTGCTATCTGGGGAATTTAGCCCTTGCCTGCAATCCTATGGCTCTGTATCATACACAGGGAGTAGAGCCTCTGCCCCTCAACCAGAAATGGTGATGGTGCTAAAGGAAGTTCAGCCCACAAATGTCCTAACGCCAGACTCCACCTCTGGAATCTACTACTCTATGTCGGCACAACCCATTGCAAAAACAAATTTTCAAGGTGAGTAAAAACAGAAAGAAGGGAAAGAAGATTTGTGCTCAAAAGGAGGGTTAAATCTGTGGCCAAGTATTGGTGCATAACATACAGGTAGAGTTTAAGTCTTGAAACTTCAACTACTACCCTCACTCAGCACTCTCCATTTTCAGAGACTATATAAGGTACATGGAAGAAGGACCTGACAGCCCACTCCCAAAAACAATCCCTAAAGAAAGAGCCATTGAAAACCCTATGAATAGCAGAGAAACACTGACAATAGTGCTGGGCATGGCCCAGTTTGGGGGAGCGTTCCATTCTGTTGTACATGGGGTCACTGTGAGTTGGACCAGACTCGATGGCACCTAACAGGACACAACATATAAAGTGCAAGCCACTGTAAAGACCATCCACACTGCATATGAGAGACCTCCAGAAGTACACTGAGTAAGACGACACTTTTCATTGCTTTGGCAAGTCAGTCCCCCTGTCCTACCACACTGTAATTCCCTTCCTTGATCTATTACTTTGGTTTCTTTGGAAGAGATTTAAAAACTTTTCATGGAAGCAACAGTTTAATAATTTCCTTAATTTATATTAGTATTTAGGAGCTTGTGTTCAGAGATCCTGCCCAAAGCAAGCAGACTCACAATCTGTCTTTGCTCATTTATTTCATAAGGAAAAATTCCACTCTCTCTCCTAATCCATGGCATGATATGTTCTTTTAACTTCAGGAGAGTGGAGAAAATTGAGAGTACCTTTTATAATTCTAGGCATTATAAAGCTCTTTTTTTTGTGTGTGTGGTGCTTGAGATTGAACCTGGGCCAACCATGGTAGACAAATGCTTCACCACTGAGCCACACCCCAATCCCAAAACATTCTGTATTTTTGAAATCCCTTTCACTTTTTTATTTGACTTATAATAACCCTATGAAATACAAGGAAAACCAAGGAACAATGACATCAAATGATCACCAGTAACAAACAGGTTAACTATCTCCTAACACAAGGTCCTGTCCATGGTCCTTAAGAAATGCCTTGCCCACTGTTGGCAGGTCCCTGATGGCTGTGTTGGTGTGTTTGGGAGCATCTCACTTACCAGGGATTGACTTCTTCTTTGATTCCTTTGCAGTGATGGAAAGTTCCCAGGGGATGGAGACTTCCCAAGGATCGCAACCTCCAAGCCAGACATTTTGCCTGCCACAAACTGCAGAGTTTCCCAAATCCTGCAGTAGCAAAAATACTCAGGTACTTGAGACTAATCCACCACCTGAGTTTGGGGACTTTTCAATAACAGCTCCAGTCCAAAGTCCCACTAATATCTTGGCATTGACTCCAGCCCCAAGCCAGGAACAAACAGAGGATAAGAATTTGGATGAGATTAAAACCAAGCTTTCAAGGCCTCTGGAGGCCTACCAGATCCCAATAGAAAACCAAGATCCTCCACTACTCCCTTTGGAAATCCCTGATATTCACCAGCTTCTGGCCTGCATTGATCCTCTGGGCCAAGAAGAAAAGACTTGTACTCAAAATGCCAATTTGGGAAAGAACAGCCTGAGTCTTGAGGATGACGAGACACTTGAAAATGTGATTGATTCTAGCAATTGTTTTGCAGACATTGCTACACTGGTGGAGGATATTCACCTTCCCCAGCTTTTCAATGCTTTGACAGATCTTGACCAATCTGAAGATCCTATGGCAATCAAAGCCAAAGATATGAGAGCTATCAAGGTGAATCAGGTGCAGGAAAAGTCAAGTGACATAAAGGGGCCCTCTGATCAAGTTGGGAAGAACAAGGATAAAACCTCTGAGCTTGTTGATGGAGCTCCTAAGGCCAAAATCCAGCGCCAAAACCCAGAGTGCCTGCTGGAGGGAGAAGTGGTCATGTGCAGTGCTGCAGCCAGTGACAGGGCTCCTGTGAACACACTCAAGCATTCTAACAGCAAGCCTCCAAAAGCTGCATCCAGCAGGACCAGCAAAAGTAAGGGCCATGGGCAGGAAAAGACCAAAAGGACCAGAGCAAACAATTCCAAGAAAGGGGAAGAAAGCAAGCAGTCAGGGAACAAAGTCAAGGCAGAAGAGAAGCCAACCATTCCCAAGATGAAACGGAAGAGAAATCAACCTGAGTTTATCCAAGAGACCTTTAAAAAGCCTAGAAGCTACCTAGGCATGCACATGCTGGAGTCGGTGCAGGTTTTTCATGCACTGGGGAAGAAGAATGATAAGAAAACTGGGCTTTCTTCCTACAGGGCCCTGGGAAACTCAAGCAGCACCAAAGATCTCCAGCCATCCTCAGCTATTAAATCATGGCTAGATATCCAACATGAAGGTAAAGGTCCTGAAAAAATTCAAGGCAAAGCCCAGAAACCAAATAGCAGTGTTGCAAAAGAGTGTCCATCTCCCTCTCAATATGAGCTGCCCCCACCTGGGAAGGTCAAGTTGGTTCCTTTGCCTTTTCCAACCCTGGACAAGTCTCAAGCTCGACCTGTTTCTCGGAGACCACAGTGTCTGGTCTCACGGAGGCCCGTTGCAGCTTGCCCTGCCCGGCCTCCTTCCAACTCAGGTGAGCCTAGTGCAGTCAAGCTATCTCAATCAGCTCCTGACAACACATCTTCAACATGTCCTGCCAAACCAGTGCAGCCAGTTTTGACCAGTGCAGCACAACCAGGTTTGACCAACTCTACCCAGCCTAGTGTGTCTCAGTCTATTGCATGGAGGCCTGCTCCCTACAAAACATCATCTTGCACTTCTCTCCAGCAGAAGCCAGTTTCCACTGCTATAACCAAGCTCCAGTCACCACCCAAGCCTCAAACCCAATTTATACCCCAAGACTTCAGCTTACAACCAACTCCGTGGAGGAAACCCAGTGTTCCTGAGCCAGTCATGTCAAGCCCCATCACAGATGAACAGAGGCCAGAGCGTGAAGCCATGAAGAGGCAGGCTCAACAAGAACGTGAGAATGCTGCAAAATATACTTCTTTGGGGAAATTGCAGTTTTTCATTCAGAGGGAAAAAGATATGGAAATTTCTCGATACTATGGCTATGTAATTTAAGGGCAGCTAAGATTGTTACCACCACTTTGGGTACCAAATGGTTTTCCACATATATATATATATAGATAGATAGATGTAGATAGATAAATAAAATAGATAGATATAGATAGATACATTTTCTCTATTCTGATATATTTTTAAAACAATAAAATTGAATAAAAATGTAATAGGATTAATAGATAAGTAATAAAGAGGCCTTTTGAGTTTTGAGATGTTGCTAACTGGTTTTGTTTGGTAGAGGTGGGGATCAAAGCTACACTAGAAAGAAGGAGCTGGAAGCTGGGTGGGAGAACAGGAGGAAAATGGAAAAGAATTGAGAAAAGAAGGTGATACAGGACTAGGAAGGCCGAAAGAGGAGAGATTTTATGGGCTTATAAAAACCAGGAATGGGTAAAATGGCAGCAGTGAGACAAAGTCTGAGTTGGGGTTAAAAGAATAAAATTTTTGGGAAAAACTGGATATGGCAGACAATGGGTCTTGGTTGACCAGAAGAAAAAATCTCTCATGGAGAATGGCCTTATGTCTCATGACCCACCAGACAGACATTTTAGAAAATAAGATTCAGGACACATCTCCAACAGGTTTGGGTTAGCTAAGAGTATAGCTGGGAAAGGCCAATATAAAACATGGCAGTATCTTACCGGGGGAGTGGCAAGGGCCACGGTTATTCTGAGGGCAGCCTTTAACCTAAGGCCTAGCCCAGGGAACTGCAGCAGTATGAGGCTCACCCAGAACACAGCCTGGAGTATAAATCCCCATTTATATGCTACTTTAATTAACCTTCAAGCACACAACACCAGCATCACTGTGCCACTTTACTAGTGAGGTTCAGTAATAGGCTAGGATCACACTGCACGAAGAGCAGCAAGGCCTCAATTTGAGGTCTGTGGGTCTCTGCCGTCCTCAGTGTTTGCAAGTGCCTGAAGATGGTCAGCCTGGCTTTCAGAACATAGCATCCCAGAGGCCAGATCAAACTCTAAAGGGGACGAGGGAGGAACCGGTTCCTCCTCCACCGATCCTGGCACATGCAACCTTCTCGGATCATTGCCATCAACCGAAGTGCACGGCTTGCAGCATCCATTAAGCCCGGGGCCGAGCGTCCATTACACCCCGTATAAGCAGCATTCGCGCATGCTCAGTGGGTCAATCGCCAACCTCCAACCGCTGCAGGACGCAGGTGCTCAACTGTCCAAGCTCAACTGTGCCTCGAGGCACAGCCAGAGGGACACGGCAGTGAGGACAGGAAAGGAATGGAGGAGAGGAAGGAAGAATTGGGGTAACGGGCCGTCGCCATGGGAAAACCAGTAACGTACATTTTTAAATTCTTCCTCTCTCTCTCTCTCTCTCTCTCTCTCTCTCTCTCTCTCTCTCTCTCTCTTTCCTTTTTTTGCAGTACTGGGGGTTGAACCCAGGGCCTCGCGCCTGCATGCTTCGCGAGTGCTGGACCACTGAGCTGCGCACCCAGCCCTTTTTTTTTTTTTTACTGTTTGAGACGGGGGTCTCGCTAAATTACGCAGGCTGCCTCTGGTCTCGAACTTGCAATCCTCCCGCCTCCGCCTCCGGAGCCGCTGGGATTACAGGCGTGCGCCACCGTGCCTGGCTTTTTGAAAATTATTTCTTAAAATATAATCCACATAAAATTCATCATTTAAAAGTATACCATTCAGTGGCATTACTACATTCACAAGGTTGTGCAATCAGCACCATTGTCTACTCCAGAATATTTTCATCAACCCAAAAAGAAACCCCTCGACCCTTTGACAGTGATTCCCATTCCCTTCTCCCTCTGACTTCAGCAAACCACTGGTCTTTCTGGATTTGCCTTTTCTGGACTTGCCTTTTCTGGACATTCATACAAATGGAGCATACAAAATGTAACTTTTTTTCTCTGGCTTTTTTCACTTAGCAGACTGAGTTCAAGGTTCATCCATGTAGAGTGAGTCCATTTCTTTTTATGACTGCATAGTATTATAAGGTGGAGAAGGCAATTCACTCCAGAAGCAATCCAAAACAATCAGCCATTGAAACCCCTATGAGGGTCACTTTGGGCCAGACCCGACTTGAGAGCACCTAATAACATTATAAGGCTATGCCACATTTGTTTATCTGCTCATCTGTGGGACATTTGGGTTACTTCAACTAGTAATTTACATTTACTGAGAGTTTATTCTGTGCCAGGTGGCCCCTGGCTAAGTTATTTATCCCATTCACAGATAGATAGTGTCAACAATGTGCCCCAAATTAAGAGCTAGCAATTAGAAATCTGGACTTTGAACACCAGCATTCAGATTTCAGAGGCAATACACTCACATGATAGAACAAGTAGAAAGATACAAAAGGGTAATCAATAGAGGTTTACTGTTTCCCCCAAATTTCCCAGCCACCCTCTTTTCCACTGCCTTAAAGATATCTACTTTTGCCACTTTGTGGATACTTCCAGAGAAATAACTTTTACTCCAAAATATATGTATCGCAATGTAGTGAATAATCTGTCTCACTGGTTTGAAATGTCATTTTAATGGTACACTAAATTCCTATAGGGCTGGGACAGCTCAGTTGGTAGAGCGCTGTTCTGCAGTGTCTGAGGTCCTGAGTTTGATTCCCAGCACTGCAAACATGGGAGAAGGATGTGGCAATCCTGAAACAATCAGCCATTGGAAACCCCACATAAGGGTCACTATGAGTCAGACATGACTCGATGACACCCAACAACAACAAATTCCTATATATATTTGCATACTTTTTTCAGAACTTTCCTGACTTTCTTGCCATATACATTTGATATTTCCGTTTTGTTTCAGTTCTGGGTTGGGTTTTTGTTTTGGTTTGGTTTTTTGTTTGTTTGAGATAGGGTTTCACTATGTAGCTCAGACTGGCTTGGAATTCACTATATAACCCAGGCTGGCCTCCTGCTATCCTCCTGCCTCTGCTTCCTGAGTGCTGGGATTACAGACATGTACCACCATACTTGGCTATTTCTTTTCTTTTTAATTCTGTCCTGAGTTCTGACATCTTATTTAATTCTGCTTTATGTTGTTCTTTGTCTTTTTATTGTGATACCTTACACATAACAAAATTTACCATTTCAACCATTTTTATGTGAACAACTCCATGACACTAAGTAGATTCACTACCCACTACCCATCTCCAAAACTTTTTCACCATCCCAAACAGAAATGGTATATCCATTAAATAATAACTCCCCATTCCCTTACAATGAAAGATGTTCTTCCATCTTATACATTGATTTTACACTTTTTCACTCACTCCACTCCAGTCACGCTGACACTTGCTGTTCCATGCCTGGAATGCTCTTCTCATCTCCTTCAAGTCGTTTCTCAAATCTTATCTTTTCACTTAGGGTTTCTGTGGCCACACTATATGCAACTGCAATTACTTCCCTGTGCTTCTCCCTTCCCTCCATCTGATTCTCTTTACCAGAGCCCATTTCTCCTATCGTACTTTGGACATTCCAATATTCTGTATAATTTATTTTTTTACGATGGTTATTGTTTATAATCATCACTACCTAGGCAGGTGCTCTATCACTGAGTTTCACCCCCAGCCCCTTTTGTATTTTTGGAGACAAGGTCTTGCTGAGTTGCACAGGCTGCCTCTGGCCTTAAACTCAGGATCCTCCTGCCTCAGCCTTCTGAGTTGCTAGGATTATAGGAATGCACCATAGTACTCAGCTCAAATGAATTGTTTTCAAAGAATATAAATATAGTGGTATGCAATTTTTCATCCCTTATTAAAAGTTATAATGTCTGGTCACAAGCCAGTATTTTTTAAAGTAAATATGTAAAACAAATATAAAATATAATAAAATCCTTAACTCAAGTTCTTGAAATTTGCAACCTTGAGGATGGCACTCTTACCTGAAATAAAGGCTTTAAATTATTAGGAAATAAATTATATAACTCATAGCTAAGTGTTAAGTAATAAAGGAAGAGAATACATCTAAAATAAGACTGGTTCCTCATATACACATGTTAAGCATTAATATTAGCGATACATACCCATTAAAGATCTTTCCAGGCATGCAGAAGAACTTATTTTCCTAACTAGTCATTTTTCTTGGTGACAGGAAATACCAGTCTTCAATCAAACTATAGGTGGAGCTCCAAACCACAGATTCATATCAGTGTTACTGGTTTTACTGTAGCCTTCTCAACTGACAGCTTCCTCAGGTAATTCTGGCTCCAGCTAAAAAGGAACATAACTTGCATGCAATAATCACAACCTTAAGACGCCAATGCATTTGCTACATTTCCCTATATTTGAACCAGTTCATCTCACATCTTTTCCTTCCGAAGTATTTATTTTTCAGATTACTTTTAGATTCCCAATGGGTTCACTGAAAAATATTTAACAACGTGAACAATTTGTCTCTAGTACACATTCCATTTCTGCTTTCACAGCACCCCCTTTCCCTAGCAATGTTCAAATACAGGTTTTTGTAGTGACCCAATGCAGGGAGCTCACCTAGCATTCCCTTGAAAATCTTGTTCATTTTTTAAAGATGATTTTCCTTGTGATGCCCCTAAGCCTTTATCCATGAAAACCTTAAAACAACAGGAACAGAGTTTTTCTTTTTCACTGCTGTGGGTCCTTCTGCTGACAGAGATTCATGATCATGACAGATACTCAAGAAATATTTGCTCAATGAAAGTATCTAGCCTTGATGCTTTCTGCTTCTAGCTCTAATTGCCTTGAGGAGAAAACTGGACCCAAGAACATAATGGTCAGTTTTTCATTGTTCCTCCCAGCTATCACCACACTTGACTAGTCCTCTAATTCTCCTTGAGGATATTGAGACAAAGAACTCTGACCTTTGCCCCAGAAGCCCAAAACTCTGGTCAACTTACAAATTCCCTCCCTAAAAGAACCAGATCCTACTCTTTATACCCTCTGAACCATTAGCTTAAGAACTGGTTGTTGTTTTGTTGGGTGCCATGAGTTGGATCCAACTCATAGCGACCCTATGTACAACAGAACAGAACACTAATCAAAACTGTGTCATGCACAAGATCTTTTTATGTTTGAACCCATTGTTGCAGACACTGTGTTTCTCAACATTTTGAGTTGTGCCACATCAGCAAAAGGAGGTCCCAGGGGCTTTTAGTCCAGGCTGATCATTAAGGTCAACTCCACTTAGAAGAGACAATTCTTCCCTAGTCATTTCTTGAATGTCTTCCAGCTGGGTGGGGCAGAGGGGACTCGTTTTCTGACACTATATTTGACAGTGCTTCTCTGCTATTCATAGGATTTTCAATGGTTAATATTTTGTGGAGTGGACTACTGGGTCCTTCTCCTTAGTTTATCTTAGTCTGGAAGCTCAGCTGAAACCTATCCACCAGGGATGGCCCTTCTGGTATCTGAAATACCAGTGGCATAACTTTCAGCATCACAGCAACATGCAAGGCCCCACAACACGATAAGCTGACAGACACGTAGGGGTAAGAACTTGTATCAGTTTCTAGATTACTTTCTTTCTATTAATCTACCTTCCTATCTATTATTGACGGCACCTAACAACAACAATAGCTATTATTGATGCACAAATAGGACAATCAATTTTCATTTATATTTGAATGTAAACATGATGAAAATAAAGATAAAGTTTCGTCTTTCTAAAATTCACTATCAGGTTTGGATGACTGATAAAGTCTCCTCTCTTCTGGCAGGTCTGCATTCATCTCAAAAGGAAAATAACGTTTTGGTCTTCTGCTCCTTTTCATCACCTTGCTCATCTGCCATTGCCGTCCTTAACATTTCACCGCCCACCTTCATTTTATTACTTTGTTTCTTCAAACTCTTCAAAATTCTGTTGACTTTTCTTCCACTGACAAAGAGAGAAGAGTAAATGGGCAGATATCCAGGATAATCACACTGACCACACCAAGTCCAGGGCTGGCATTCAGCTCAGGTGGTAGAGTGCTGTGCTGCACTCTTTGAGGACCTGGGTTCGATCCCCAGCACCACAAAAATGGGAGAAGGATGTGGCAATTCACTCCCAAAGCAATCCTGTAACAATCAGCCAATGAAAACCCTGTGAGGGTTGCTATGAGCTGGACCTGACTCAATGGCATCTAACAACAACAGCAAGTCCAAACATCTGGAGCATCTACACAGGCTTATCTCTTATTGGAGCAAAACAGTTCAAACTGGTCCCAAGTGACCACAAATGGCACTTGAATCTCAAGCATTCAGTCTTGTTAAGATGTTGCAACTCATTACAAGCCTTTACTTCTTGATTCTCCTTTATGATGCATGATGTTGGAAAGAAAAAACTCAACAGAGCTTTCCAAGTGGATGTCTCTTCCAGAGATTGGCCATTAGCATCTTCATTGCTGTACAGGATGTACTCATTTGGAGACACAGAAGCTAAGGATCTAGAGCTCATGAAGTAGCACAACAGCAGCAGGACTCAGATGAAGAACATGAAGAGCCCAAAGAACTTGCAGGCTGATGTGTTTACCATAAATTGGGGTGTCTCATCCCAGAAACAGGTGCTTGCCTGCCAGGCTGAGATGTGGCTGCTATACTGGCCTCAAAGGCAGGATTGATGCCCCTTAGATGTGACATGGTGGCCAGGTTCTCTATATTGCATCTTGCCTCAGCCACCAGCTTTGAGTGTGTCCCCCACTCCTGCACTGCCTCAATTTTTTATTTTGTTCTCCTCCATGTTGGCCTAGCATCTGAATTCATGACTCTGGGTCCGCACCTAGCTGAGGTGCCCTCTAGTTTACTTCCTAATACCAGGAACAACCTATATGTGGTGACTATTGTGTTTCTGATTATGCACACCCCTCCTATATGTGTGCCTCACTCATAGGTTCTTAAAGTCTTCTTGTTACAAGTTTAACATTTAGAATGTTTGTAACTTGTGTCACTTGTTAAGTTACAACATCACAAAAAAAGAGCTACTTTGAATTCTGTGTTCAATGGAAGCCTTTGCCTCTGCTCCCTACCCTAGCAGCTCTGCTTCCATAATAACAGTATCCAGCTGCTGGATTTGTTCACTCTGTATCCTTAACACCTAGAACAGAACCTAGCACATAGTAGATGCTCAATAAATATTTACTGAGAGGTTGAATGGATTGGATTTTGTCCTGTATTGGCTCCTTCCAGGACCTGACCCATACTGCATGCTTTCTCTATGACTGGCATTTCCAATGGATCAGTTTATTTAGGCCCAACCCACCATGTGTACATTCTGAAGGGGAAGTGTCAATGAAGAAGTAGAATTTGGGGCACTGTTTACAGGGCACATAGTAGAGTGCCCCATACAACTCCTCAGATTTATCTGCAGGGGATCCATGAGTTACAAGTAGATTCTAGCATTGACACACACAAACATTATAGGGGTGGGGGGTGATCCAAAAATACTTTCCACCACAAGTCTGAAAAGTCAGTGACCACCTCAGGGTCACCTCAGGGAGCCTCAAGTGAAACATACACAACAGGATTTTGGAGAAATGAAAGATCTGGAGGTTGGCTTTGGGGTGGGAGGTAACATATGAGCTGGGGCTTCAAGCTGTACTTTGAAGGATAAGTTATGTCATCACACTAATACACTCTTAGGGTGGCTCCCAAATAAATTTTAGTAAAATGTCCCTAGGGATTTAAATCGTTGAACCAAAGCATAAAGTTTCAGAGTGGTGACGTATAGAGTCTCCTGGGGCAGAATGAGGAACAGGCCTGCAGAACCTTATGGGGCTGGGGATGTAGACCAGTGGTAGAATGCAAGATGTGTGTGGCCTTGGGTTCTATCCCCAGCAACATGAAGGGGGGAAAATGAGTCTTATTAGAAAGAGTCCATGTATATATTCAAATATTTGCATATCTATGCAGAATGTGCTACTCTGTATTTGGGGTATATAACCGCCTTGTCTTGGTCTCAGCAACCAGAACTGTGTCATACAAGTTTTTGTGTCCCCATTGCTTTTGCACAGTAATCCTTAGAGATTAAACACTCACCTTCAGTACATTTTATAGGTGTTCTGACTTTACAGTTAGTCTTATACTCTTTTATAAGCAATAAAAGCTTTCGCCTAACATCTGAGACTATCAACTTTGTCTAGAAAGTAACACAAACAAGCTGAAATATAAATTCAAGTTTTCTTGTCCCCTGATTTGAAAATCCTGGTTAGTTTAGCCAAGTCTGCTGTTGTACTTGGATCAGCAATTCCTCTAGAAATTTGAGATGTATGTGAACGTGACGGAGAGGCTAGTCAGTAGGAAACTCGTACCCTAAATCGAAATAATCTTAGAAACAAAACTTAGTTCGGTCATCGCCTCTTTTATCTACTCTGTAACACTTTCTTCCTGGTTCACTTTCCTTTACCAAGATGGCCGCTGTAGCGCTCGCTCCTCATTGGTCGAATTTTCCACAGGAGCCGACCTTAGCCCCACCCACCATCTCGCCACCACAGGTCCTAAATTCTTGGGAGGTAATTGACCGATTGGAGAGAGTGGGCGTGGTACCGGATGTGAAGTTCCCGGAAGCTCCGAGTGTCAGCCGTGAGGAAAGGTGGGGAAGGGTCCTGGGAATGTGGTTGGGACAGGGGCCCTGAGCGTGGTCGGACTCTGACGGGAGCGGCTGCCGTGAGTGTAGAGCCGGCAGCTTTCTCCTCCGTTTCCCCTTCTCGGCCCCAAGATATCTCCGGTCCCCGCAGGCTGGCGCCTGACCAGCCAGGCCCAGGGCTTCCCTACTTACTGCATTTGAAAACCGCGAAAACCTTGGATGATTTTTTTTTTTTTTTTTTTTTTTTTTTTTTTTTTTTT
>VMDO01036858.1:0-14799 GCA_007922755.1 Pedetes capensis
GATCTCAAAAGACCACATATAGCCAAAACACTCTTAAGCTGCAAAACTAGTGCAGGTGGAATCACAATGCCTGACTTTAAGCTGTACTATAGAGTAGTGGTGGCAAAAACAGCTTGGTACTGGCACAAAAATAGGCCTGAAGACATTTGGAACAGAATAGAAGACCCAGAAATATCTCAACACACCTATAACCACCTAATTTTCAACAAAGGAGCAAAGCAAGTAAACTGGAAAAAGGATAGCCTTTTCAATAAATGGTGCTGGGAAACATGGACATCTGCTTACAGAAAAATGAAAAACAACCTGCATTTCTCAATATGCATGAGAGTTAACTCAAAATGGATAAAAGACTTCAACATAAAACCAGAAACTTTAAAACTAATAGAAAACAAGATAGATAATACACTCCAACATATAGGCATAGGAAAGTGTTTCCTTAATAGGACCCCAATTGCTCAAGAAATTGCAACGAGAATAGATAAATGGGATTACATGAAATTAAAAAGCTTCCGTATATCAAAGGAAACAATTAACAGAGTCAAGGAAATCCCCACTGAATGGGAAAAAATTTTCACATTCTATACATCAGACAAAGGTCTAATTACCAGAATTTATAAAGAACTGAAGAAAAAATATCCAAGAAAACAAATAACCCATTAGACAAATGGGTAAAGAGACACACTATTTCTAAGCCATAGTATCAGGAATACAGTAGGAGACATTTCAAGAGAAACAACCTGAATGTAGACAGCAGCAGGCAAGTGCCTGGCTCTTTGCCATAAGCAACATACCTCACTTCTCCAAGCCTTAGTTTTCAGTTCTGCAGGAAGGGAGAGAGAATAGCACCCATCTCTTGAGGTGCGATGAGGATTGAATGAAATTGTCCCTGGCTCACAGTCGTTAGTAAGGTTACTTGCTATCATTATCATCATTTTTATTCCAGAGACATAGAGATGTGGTTTATTCAGATCATCATTTCAAAGATACTTCCTTTGTTTCTGCTAGGAGACCTCAAGGCTAGAGCTAGCTAATGACTCAGTCACTACCCAGCCCCAAAAACCTGGGCTTGTAGAAGAGAGACTCACTGGAGGAATGAAAGCTACAGCTATGGGGCAGAAGCCCCCATTCATGTGAATAATGATCACAAGTTGGCAATGAAAATAACCACCAGGCTGGACATGGTGGTGCATGCCTGTAATCCCAGTGACTCAGGAGGCAGAGACAGGAAGATCACAAATTTGAGGCCAGAAGCAGCCTGTATAACTTAGTGAGATTGGCTCAAAAAACAAAGTGAAAAATGAGCTGGGGATGTGGCTCAGTGGTTGAGCACTTGCAAAAAGCATGTGCAAAGCCCTGAGTTCAACCCCCAGTAATGCCAAAAAAAAAAAACCCACTAGGAAAGTTACTCTGTGGTCCTCCAGGGTACAAATTGATGTGTCCTTAACAGTGTTTCCTGGGCAAATTTAATCTCCCAGAGCCATCATATATTTTTTTGAAAGCATACCAAGCATATAAATAGTGAATAAATAAGTAAATAGGCCTTTGGGTACATTGCCCAGCACATAAGTGCTCAGCCAATATCTTTTCATTTTTTAAAAAAAAGATGATTGCTAATGAAATGGAATAGAGAGGGAGAACATCTTAATTAGAAGGCATTATGGACTGAATTGTGTGCCTCTAAGATTAGTATGAGGGGAAAGGCTTTAGCTCAGTTGGTAGAGTGCCGCTCTGCACTCTCTAAGTTCCCAGGTTCAATCCCCAGTACTGCAAACAGGGGAGAAGGATGTGGCAATCCATTCTGGAAGCAATCCCAAAACAATCAGCCATTGAAAACCCTATGAGAGTCACTATGAGCCAGACCCAACTCAACGGCACTTAACAACAACAATAAGATTTGATATGTTGTTGTCCTAGTCCCTGATATCATGATACTTAGACATGGGACCTTTGAGAGATGATTTGGTCATGAAGGCAGTGTCCTTGTGATGGGATTAGGGACCTTGTAGGAAGAGACATTGGAGAGCTTGCTCAGGACCCCAATCCCTTCATCAGGTAGAACACCGCAAGGTGGTCACCTCCCCCAAAAACAGGAAGAGAGGCCTCACAAGAAACTGGCCATATTGGCTCCTTGCTCTTGGATTTCTAGCTTCCATCACTGTGAGAGAATTAATTTCTCTTGTTTTAGCCACACATCCATTTTGTTATAGCAGCCTGAGCTAAGGCAGAGGCTTCTCTGTGGTCACTGATAACAGAGACATTCCTTTATGTGGGGCAGAAGGACCCAGTGACTGAGGTGGTAGGAAGAACTAGAACAGTGAATCCCAACCTGACCCTGCTATAGTACAGCCTGAAATTCCATTCCTGCTGAATTGGAATCTCCTGGGATGGGGGAGAGTCCCAGGTTTAAAAGAAGTTGCCTAGCTGCTTCTGACATGTTAACAGGGCTGAGAGCCTGGTTCAAGTGGACAGAGTGTCTGGCTTTTGGAGGGAAACCAACCCAGATTTTAAAAACAGACTTTGGCACTTGTGAGGCCTCAGTTCATCTCTGAAAGACTGAGATTCTCCAACTTTGTAGAAAAGTGAAAGTAGCAATGCTAATAGTCGTTGGGGCCTGCCACTAAGTATTTAATTTGCTTTATCTCATTTAATTATTACAGAAAATTTTTATTCTTAAAGTGAGGAAAATTAGGAGAGGAAGAGTAGAGAGAAATTAAATATCTCACTAAGAATCCTACAGCTGCTCCATGACAAAGTTCAATGTACATGCAGGCTTGTTGGACACCAGAGCTGCAGTTTGTGTGAGGGTTGATTGTTAATTCTTGCTAAGCACAGTATCTGCCATAGAGTAGTTATTCACAAAATTATAGTGGCTAAGATTAACTCGGGCTGGGATTTAGCTCAGTTGGTAGAGCACCGCGCTGCAGTCTCTGAGGTCCTAAGTTCAATTCCCAGCTCCACAAAAATGGGAGAAGGATGTGGCAACTCACTCCCAAGGCAATCCCGAAACAATCTGCCATTGAAAACCCTATGAGGGTCGCTATGAGTCAACAGCACCTAACAACAACAACAACAAGATTAACTCTGTTGAATTAATGTCAAGTATCTTTATTACTGCTGCTTAAACAGACCTGGGATAAGAGTCTGGGTTCTACCATAGACTGCATGGGTTGGCTGTGAGGCTCTACACCAAGACAAAATGTTTCCAGGCAAACAGGTGTTTCTACTTGTCCCCAGACTGAAACTAACTCTCAGAAACTGTAACAGGGCAGTTAATTAAGCTTTCTGGTTTTGGAATCATCAATTTTAAATTCATACTCTAGCAGCTACTAGCTGTGTGATTTCTTCAAATCACTTAATTCTTCTCTGCCTGAGGACATAGGCTTAACAACAATTCCCTCCTCAGAAAGGGGTTGTTGTTGTTGTTGTTAGGTGCCGTCGAGTCGGCACCCGACTCATAGCGACCCTCATAGGGTTTTCAATGGCTGACTCTTTTGGGATTGCCTTGGGAGTGGATTGCCAGGCCTTTCTCCCATTTTTTGCGGTGCTGGGAATTGAACTCAGGACCTCAGAGACTGCAGCGCAGCACTCTACCCACTGAGCTAAATCCCAGCCCAAGAAAGGGGTTATGGGAATTAAATCAGACAATTTCCATAAAACATCCAGACAGGTACATGATAGGTGAAGTACTCAATGTGTGGTAGTTATTATTAACATACTTCATTATCTTTCAGGAAAAGTCTTTGACCTCTTTGGCTGACTCTGTGACATGGTTGATAAAAATTTAGGCTAAAAGTCATCCAAGTTTGCCTTTGATTTCTGTTGTAGAACAGCAGAAAATCTGTAAAATACTTCCTACATCCTCAGGTTCTGTTACATGTCCTCCTAAACTCAGGTAGAATGGAGCTCACAGAAGGCTAGAGTAGTTGTCCTAAGTTCTTGCCAGCACAGCTGGTTCAGCCTGGAAAGTCCATTTAGGATCTGTGACTTCCACTGACAGTTCAGCTGTGATTGAGCCATATTCTTGCTATATTTGTGAATAATGAGCAGACTTCACACACTACATGATGGTCCCCCATATATAGGTACCTCTTGGAGAATAGAAATTGGCTCCAGAGAATTTGAAACTGCAGCAGTCATGAATTCATGAATCAAATAAGACAAACAAGGGCTTAACCCTCACAGGATGTGAGACCCTCAACGGCCATTATCTAGAGTGTTGGTTTGTTTTCCATCTTTAACTTTTATAACTTGAAACATAAGGCTATTTATTAATAATTCATTAATAATGGTTTCCATTTATAGGGAATTTACTGTGTGGCAGGCACCACAATAGGTCCTGTAGATACGTTGATATTTTATTTAATCATCCTTCCATGAGTAAGTACTTTTATTATCTCCAGTGGAGACACCATGAAACTGAAAATCAAAGGCTAAATAATTGATATGAGGTCACACAGCAAAATATGTGGCAGAGCCAGGAATTGCATCCAGGCTCTTTGACTCCATAGCTATGAAACATCAGTTATAATATTCTCAGAAATTTTTCAAACACTTGATTGTATAAGGTGTTTTATTCTAATGTGTGATTTTTCGTGTTATCCAGAGACCCATTTTTTCCCATTTCTGAAACACCTCCTGCATTTATCACAAAAGCCAATGAATTCATTAGAATAATTTAACAAAAATTTGCTTTTAGGCAAGTCTTGCCCAAACACATCTATTCCTTCAAAAGAGGGATACCTGTAGTGCCAATATCTAGGAGGGTATCACTTCTGTACATGGACAAACTAATGGGTAGAGCTGAGCAATTACCTGGAAAATGCAATCAAAGCCACCAGGTGATAAGAATAATTTAAACCAATAAACTCTTTCCCCTCTACTGCAAGGTTGGGTGGAAGGTTTTCTTTTTCTTTCTTTTTGTTTTGTTTTCCATTGGCTGAGCTTTCCAAATAATTGTTCCATCTGTCCACTTCACTTTGCCTGAGTAATCATAGCCAGAGGGCATTTAGAAGTCAAACATCAGACATGCGAGGAAAACTAATGCAGGGGAGGTGGTAGGAAGAGAAATCAGTGTCTGTTCTGCCTCCTGCAGCTGGGCCAAGGCTCTGGAAATAAATTATAAGCACCAGTTCCCCCAAGAAGGAAGATACAATTTGGGAATGGGAATAGGGGAGGAATTTGGCAGACCCTGTTGTCAGGGCTATTGCCTGCCAGAATCAAACATGCTTAGCAATAGGATTAAGTAGAGAGATGATAGCCAAGCCAGAGACAAGAAGTACAGAGACAGGAAATGAAAAACAGAAACTGTAACAGCTTCTTACAGTGCCATTTGCTCTAAGCAAGACCTTTAGCTGGACACATTATGTGCTTAACAATGTTGGTCCTCCCCAGCATCTCTATTTTATAGATAAATATAGATCTTTATTTTATATATAAACTGAGGCCCAGAAAGATGAACTAACTTTGTCCAGGAGCACACAGCTGGTAAAGGATAGAATCAAGATTTGAGCCTATGTGTATCTTCACCCAAATGCCTTGCTTTTAGTCACTGTTCCTAGGTGCTCTAAACCAGGGGTGCTGAGCAGGGCAGCAACAAGGTTCTAAAGAGGACAAAGGTATGAAGATGAACCCAGCTTGTAGAAACATGGTTTTTTAATATTTATTATCTATCAAGATAATTTATATGCATTAGAAGTAAAATGCTTAGAGTTAAAATAGATTTAGGACCTCAACTTACAGCAGCACAGAGAAGTAAAGTAACTCACCTTAAGCCAAAAAGCCACTAAGTAGGTCAGTGGACAATTTGAATTTAGATTTTTGAACTCAGTCAAAGACTGTGCTATTTAGTATACTAGACAGGCTTCAGCCTTCTTCCTTTCATATTTTTTCTTTTCTTTTCTTTCTTTCTTTCTTTCTTTTTTTTTTTTCAATAGAGTCTCACTGTTGCCCAGGCTGGTCTCAAACTTGTGCATTTATGTGATTCTCCTACTTCAGTCTTTGAGTAGCTGCAGCTACAGGTGGTATTTCCCAATGTCTCAGTGGGTAATGTCCATTGTAAATCTCCAAGTGAGGAGTATGGTAAGAATGCCCCAACTTATTTGACCATGGAGCCTTTGTTTTTCTCAGATAAAGATTGGATAATGCTTGCCCAATATGTCAACCATAGATGATGCCTTGACCCCATGTCTGCCTCTGTATGGCAGAACGGCAGTTTTCTTAAAACACCAGCACTCACAGTTTGCTGCATAATACCTGGGTCTTATGTAGGATGAGCTACCAATAGGGGAAGTGCAAAGGTCTAACTTTGTTGATCCTTCACTGCCTTATCAGGACACCTCTCCTGCCTTCAAGTCAAGATACCCTATATGAACTATCCTTTCCCAGGTATAGTGAATCACATAGAGAGCTTTCTATCCTAAGAAAATATTAGCAGAAAACAATGGCCTCATTGGCTAATTCATTTTATTGAGTGGCTCATTAAAAGACAAAGTCAATGCAGAGAAAATGCCTCTTGGTATAATATTGAACAAGAAGATCAGCTTGTGCCCTGGGTTAGATATCAGGGTCTTCTTGGTAGTAAAGAAGACATACACTGCTCTGACAGAAGATAAAGCCAGGATGAGGATGAGAATCCTGAGGTGTGATGTCAGGGGTGCAAAGTATACAGCTAGGATATTGTAGGGGATTCCACAAAGGAAGCCCAGAACCAATTTTCAAGTAAATATGTATGAAAAACATATTAGGCATCCATAGTGCCCTACAATCAAGGAAATTAATCTATAACATTTTATTCTTAAAATACATTTCCTTTGTATAATCCTGAACTTTAAAATAGTAAGATAATGTCAGCATGTAAGAAGCTTGAATTGAAGTTCTGACCTGAACCAAGGGGAAAGAGGAGGTACCATCTCCAGGGGTTTCTTCCTGGGTCATGCAACTGGTGGAACTCAGACCTGGTCCAGATGTGCTGCAGAAGCAGTTGGCCTGGGTCCACAGGGAGTAGTTGGGACGTACTGGCTGAGTGCCTACTAGGAGCCAGGCACTGTACTTGATGCTGTCAGTACTGTAGAAAGAAATATAGTCACTGCTCTCAAAAAACTACACTCTGCTGCATGAGATGGATGTTAATCAAACTCAAACATCCTATTAAATAACAAAGCTTTTGCCCAGAAACCTTGAAAAAGAAAGTGTTCACAGAAAGCGAGTGTCATTGCATGCGATGCTTATTTTGCATCTAATGGACATCTAAAGCAACATATACAAAACACCTCCCAACCTACTCCTCTCCATCTCAGTAAACGATGACTCCCTTCTTCCAGTCATTTAGGCAAGAGCATCTTGACAACACCTATCACTACTGCCTTTCTTGCAGCCTCAACATCCAGCTCTGCTCACTGCTACCATTCTGGGCCACTTCTCACTTGGTTTATTGCACTGCCCTCCTAACTGGCTTTTTTCTTGCTTTATCCTGTTTTTCACTCTGCTTTCTTTTCTGCAAGGCAACCAGAGTGATTTCTTTCCTTAAAATTCTCTAGGGTCTTCTCATCTCATTCAGAGGATGAGGTAAAAACCCTTATAATATCCTAAACATTTAAACCTCTCCACCACAGCCTGTCTGTCCTTACCTACTGCTCTCCCCACCCCTTAGCAGCCACTGCAGCTGCCGACTGTTTCTGGGACACAAACACTTCACTGCCTGAGGCATTTTGCTCTGGATGTGCCTCTCTCTGGAATAACCTTTCCTAGTTGTGCGGCTTACTCATTCACTTTTCAAAGGTCTCTCCCCAAATGCTCCTTGTTCAGAGCCTCTTATTTGAATTTCTTATGAAAATTAGTGCTCTTTATAACTCTTTATTATCTGTAGTCATGTTCATTGACTTCATAGAACTTGTTGCTAACAACTCATATATTATTTCATTATTATGTAACTTGCCATCTCCTACGATATACATTTCATGAGAACAGCTTTGCTTGTCATATCCCCACAGCCTTGAACATAATTGGCTCTCCATAAATATTTGCCGAACAACGTATTGTTGTTGTTAGGTGCTGACAAGTCAGGTCCAACTCATAGTGACCCTCATAGGGTTTTCAATGGCTGAATGTTTCAGGATAGCTTTAGGAGTGGACTGCTATGTCCTCCTATTTTTGCAGTGCTGGGGATCGAACCAGGAGCCTCAGAGAGCACAGACTGGTGCTCTACCAACTGAGCTGAAACTGAGCCTGAACAATGAATATGAATAAATTATTCAATAAGATATAATACCACACCAACCTGGAAGCTCAGAGAAATGGCATAATTCCAATGGCATTCAGCCCACTTCATCCCACCTGCCATTATCTTCTTTCATGCTATTTGTTATTCACACATCTCTCCCACAAAATTGCAGGAGGCAGAATGTAGCTCATGCCCTGCAGAGTGGCATTTTCCTTGGCAGCTCCTCTCCTGTTCATTCTCCTGAAGCTGGCTCACCAAGCCTAGTTCACCAGGTTAGCCAAGTGCAGCTAGTCCTCTTGGCAGTCTCCCCATTCCTAGTTATTAGGGAGATACTCCTTCCAGTCGCCAAGACTCTGGCTGGAGAGGAGGTTTTCCCCTACGTGGGAACTGTGTGACCTGAAAGAAGAATAGGAGGAGAAATTTTGGTCATCAAAATATGAGCCACAAGTATTTCCTACCTAGCACCCCTCTTGGTTGCCACCTTTTGTACTTGGCATGTGTGTTGAGTTTTTAGAAAAAAAATCTGAATTTTCTAATTTACCATTTGTTGTTGCTGTTGTTGTTGTTGTTAGGTGCCGTGGAGTCAGTATCTGACTCATAGCGACCCTCTGTACAACAGGGGAAACATTATTGTCAGTGCTTCTCTGCTGTTCATAGGGTTTTCAATGGGCAGATTGATTTTTGGGAGGGGGTTGCCAAGTCTGTCTCCCAAGCCTACAGCTTCTGGTGTTCCCATACAGTCTCCCATCCAGGTACTAACCAGGCCTGACCCTGCTTAGCTTTCGATATCTGAGGGGATCGGATGCCACAGGGCTATGGCTGCAGGCCAATTTACCATTATTAATGAATAATTCATTTGCCAAAGAATTCCTGAGATGTTTTTTCACCAGCAAGTTTCCCTCATGCATGTAGGACAGAACCTGAGTAGCAGAAAAGCCACCTGCATTTTAGCAACAGAGGAAACTGATAGAGAAGTCAGGAGCAGAGAGGCTTGGATTCAAGAACAAATGACCTGATTTCTGATTCCAGTTTTGCTACACTTAGGCATATGACCTTGGGCAAGGACCTTATAACTTCTCTGTGCTTTACTTTCTCTGTGTATAGACACCTGTGCTATGGGGATTTGTAAGGACTATATGAGTTGACCTTATTTGGTGCCCAGCATGGAGCAAGCCCTGAGCAGAGGGGTAGGAACATGGCTAATTAGTAAGGGGAATTCAGCAGTTTTGTTCATGAATTTCTGTATGCATATTCTACTCTTTATGACCACTGTGGCTGTATACTTCATGGGGAACTTATAGCTTTATTTTATAAGAAACCAATACTGATTGTACTTACCCACTTTTCGTGGGTGGCTTCCAGAGTCTATCCTAAGTTCATGAAATACATTCAAAATGACCACCTCTTGTACTATTTTCCACTCTTGCAGAATCTGAGTCTTCACTTCCAGCTCCCATTTGCTATAAGAGCAATATTATAGCACCCATCCCACTCCCCTAACCAGAAAAAAAAATAGCCATTAAAAACCCTAGGAATGGCAGAGAAACACTGACAATTGTGCCAGACATGGCACAGTATCAGGTGATGTTTCATCTGTTGTACATAGGCTTCACTATGAGTCAGACTCGCCTAAACAGCATCTAACAACAACAAAAAAAAAAAAAAAAAAAAACTGGAGATTTTAATCTTATCTACCTTTTATCCATAGCAAGGAGACACTATTGGGAATGAGAGTGAAGGACAGAGATGACAAGTAAGGCTGCACCTGCTTAGCCAACTGAATTTCCTTCTCTCTTATTTTGATGTGGGACTGTTTGATTTCCCTATTTGCAAATATGCTCTATATTTCCCATCTTGCCAAATTTTGGTCATTTTCTTTTTTCACCAGGGGAAAAAAACAGCAAAAACTTCATTTTCCATATAGTTTAATTGAATTGATGGCAGCTCCCACAAAATAAAATGGAAATCTCACAAATAAGAATACTGTGAATCCTGGGATTAGGCTACTTCTGAAGTTTTAAAAATTCTTCAAAGCATTTATTTGCAAATTAGACTGCATTTGCATAGTTCATAAGCATAATACAAATGTATTATTTATCAGGTGGTCTACGCATGCCTGTAAAAAAAGAATGATTGCAAACTCAACCTTCATTTTAAAATACTAGCTGTAAATCTGTCCCTTCAACTTGCAGGAAAACCAGGCTTCTCCACTCTGCTTTTCCTGATTTATTCAGAATACTCTAGACTCCATGCTGATTGATACTTCTTAGGATTACAGGTCTGTGTTTTTTTAAGAGAATGTCTATCAATACATAAAATCACAAAACAAAGGGTGTCAAAATTGCCTGATCCCATTGGCTGCATCTTATCTGTCCATCTAGTGACACCATCCCAAAGATGTTCTTGCAAACCTTCAGGCAGAAGTATGACCTCACTCTTAGGCAATTTCAGTCGCCAGTGACTCAGGCCTTGGGAGTTTCATGCCCGAATAATTTGTCTAACCTTTATGTACAGGCATGAGAAGAAATCCAATTTGAGCTGTTGCTGGTTCCTATTGCTTTCAGACCCCATGGGCCAGAAAATACCACTCTCCCCGATCCAGGGCAATTGATGAGTGAATAATCAGTAGAGGAGAAAACAACATTAAATGTGCAGGCTTTGGATTTTTGCCACTTGTGTTTTATAACTCACCATCCATTTTAAATGAAACGGTGCAGAGTATGATACTCGTTTTTTAATATGACTGCCCTCTTTGATTTACAAGCAGAAAATGCTGAAAATTGAGGAGCATTTGCTAAAGCATCTTGTCAGAGCTTATTTTCTATATGGTGTTTTTCTTCACAAAGCTAGAGGACACGTTTGTCCTTGGAGAGCCCCATGATATTTTCTGTATTATAGGGCGTGAGCAAAGAGCTGACCCTGTATCCTGATTCCTCTCTGCTTGTCTCTCACACTAGATGTCTGAGCACTGGTTTTTTATTCTGAGGGAACAGCTTTCACCAAAGGATTAAAGAGCCACTTCTTTTTCTATTATAACTCAAATAAATAATAATTTACTGATGCAGTAGGTCCTATGATGTGTTGTGAGCTCTCAAGGCAAAAAGACCCATAAGACACTAGTCCTGCCCTCAAAGAATTCAGAGTCCACAAACAGAGATATAAATAAATTATAACAGCGCAGCTCATGCTCTGATAGTGACCTTCTTGGTTAAAGGTTGAAAATAGTAAGCTACAGGATGATAAAAATGGATTTTCTGAGCCAATTTACCTCTTAAAAAACTAAAAAACTGACTGGCTTTTATTTTGTAAGAAATAAAAGTAATTAATTAACACATTTATTTATTTATTTATTTATTTATTTATTTATTTATTTATTTTGCAAGACCTCAGAGTTGAACCCAAGGCCTTGCACATACTTGCAAGTGCTCCACCACTGAGCTGTATCCTTTGCCCCTTTTTATTTTTTATTTTGAAACAGAGTCTTGTTAGTTCCACAGGCTGCCTCTGGTCTTGAGCTCATGATCCTCCTGCCTCTGCCTCCTGAGTTGCTAAGATTACAGGCATGTACCATCACACCACCATATTTAATTAGCCAGATGTGATATTCTCCTTCTTCATTTATATATAAGCATTTAGATTTAGCTGTAACTGACTAAGCAGTGGCTTCAAAAATTAAGTTTTGTTGTTGTTTTGTCTGGGTAAAGGTGTGCCATGAATAGCTAGAGGCAGGTAGTTGATAATGTGGTTCAGGCTTGAAGACACCACTGCCAAGATCTCTATGTTTTTTCTATTTTCATTGCCAGAAGACTGCAGTAGCTCCTTTAATCACAAACTGTTTCAAGAAGGATAAAGAACAATAGTACAGGGAAAAAAATGTAGCATCTGTATTGTGAAATCAAAAGTGTTTCCAGATAGATACTCTTAGCAGAGGTAGGTTTGAGTTACATGGCCCACCTAGCTGCAAGGGAGTCTGATATTATGATTTAGGAGAGGGGAAGTTGTCAGGGCAATAGGTATCCCTGAAAAAAAAATCAGGAATCTCTTATTAACATAGAAGGAAAAGTATGGATACTGCATAGACAACCAGGTGTGGCTGACATACCATTTTACTTTAAGTATCAACTAAAGAGACAATACAGTACAGAAGAGAATGAATAACCATCTAGGGTGATAAGGTATGCTGTCAGAGCTGCATTTTGGTGTAGAAACAACAATTTTACAATAAGCCAAAATTATATGAGTGGTTTTGATTGTTCATGTAATTTCAAAGTTAATTTCCTGTGATTGAATAATCTCTTGTACTGCTGCTAGTAAGAAGTAATACCATAGTAAATTGTGGCTTAGAAGAATTGGTTTTACTGGTTAACACTACCTTTAGCAGAAAGTGTGGTCTGAGGGAGCGGGACACAGACAGATACATTTGATAGATAAGTCACAGATAGAATGAGATGTTTCAGTAGGAAGGCAGGGAGAACCAGGAACTTTTTGAGGTTGATTAGTGTTCTTCCTGGATGGAAACTTAAGCAAGAAAATAATTATCAACATATCTAATATAAGGAAAAAGGAATGTAGAATGTAAATGTAAACCTACTGTATTTTTTTTACATTGGCTGATGGTGAGTAATAAATTTCCAATAGTTAAAAAGGAGTAGAAAGAGCAGAAAAGCCCAGTCCAGATTTCTGTACTCATTGCAGGAGTACTGAAGAGAGATGCTATAATCTCAAGGAACTCTTACACAGGTATTCTAACTTATTGAGCAACTGGTTCTGACCAGGATGGAATAACAGGGACTAGATTTACCCTCTTCCCTGAAACAAATGAAGAAAAAGATAAGATACACATAAAGCAATAGTTTTCAAGATACTAGACATTAGATAGTGAGGGACAGTAGCCCAGGAGATGGGAGAAAAAAAGTATGTCAGTCTCATAACTGCTCAGCTCACATTCTTAGGAGAATTTCTAAGCCATGGTATAAGGAAGGAGGACTCAGTTAAGACCTCAACAGGTTTTCCAAATTGAGCAGATGGGTGTGACAGTGGCAGGTTCATCTCCAAAGAAACCAGATAAGCTAGTTTGAAGAAGAGGGAACTGGAAAGAAGAGGCTTTCACAGACAGAGAACCAGAGGTGTTCAGAGTATTCCTATCAAGTATTTTGCAGAGTAGTGATTATTTTACAAATGTGAGGAAACCATAGTAGCCACACAAGAGCAATGGAATGAATAGTTATCAGCAATTACACAGAGCCAGGAATGGTGCTGGTTCCCACCCACCAAACTGGAATCCCTCATAATTCATGGGGTATTATGTAAAGTACTTGAAATGTTATGGGTTAGGAAACTAAATGGAGGTCTGGTTTCACTTAATAAATTTTAATTCAAGACAAGAAGAGATCAAGCTATTTCCAAGTCACCTCCCTGCCTCCCAAAAGACAGCTAAAAACTATTTTTAGGAAACAAAAATATATGGCAATCAACAAGGTAAGATTTGCAGTGTATTTCATGCCATAAAAAAGTACCAGGCATATAAAAAAGGAGGGGAATATAACCTATAATAGGAACAAAAATTAATAAATTAAAATGAACATAGATACTAGCAAATAAGGACATTATAGTAGTCATCAAAACTGTATTGCATGTGTTCAAAAATAAATAGAGACATGGAAGAACTAAAAATGAATGTCAAATTGCATTTCTAGAGATGAAATTAAAAATATACTGAATATTAAATGAATAATGGATTAATGGAATATTGGACATTGTAGAAAATAGACAAGTGAATTATGGACATAGTAATATAAAATATCCAAATTAAAATGAAGGATAAAAAGAATATTAAAGTATGAACAGAAAATGTCTAAACTTTTGGAGAACTTCAAAGGAATTAGTATACATTTAAGGGGAGGAAGACTAGGGACAGTAAAAATATCTGAAGAATTAATGGCTGAAATTTTTCCAAAATTGATGATGACTATAAGTACACAGAGCTAAGGTGCTCACGGGCTGGGATTTGGCTCAGTTGGTAGAGCACGGCACCGCAGTCTCTGAGTTCCTGAGTTCAATTCCCAGCGCTGCAAAAATGGGAGAAGGGCCTGGCAATCCACTCCCAAGGCAATCCCGAAACAGTCAGCCATTGAAAACCCTATGAGGGTCTCTATGAGTTGGATACCGACTCGACGACACCTAACAACAACAACAACAAGGTGCTTATATCAATGCACATCATAACCTTCACAAAACCAGTGATAAAGAGAAAAATTTTAAGTCATCTAGATTTAGAAAGATACATACTGAAGAACGAAGATAAAGATAATAACATATTTCTTGTCAAAAGCAAAGGATAACACCTTTAAAATAAGGGAAAGAATCTTAAGTCAATGTAAAATTCTACACCTAGTGAAAATATATTTTAAAAGCTTTTTTGATCATATAAAAGCTGAAAGAATTTATATATAGAAGAACTGTACTATAAGAAATATTAAAGGAAGTTATTTAGACAGAAGGAAAATAATAGACAGAAATGTGGATCTACAGTAAGGAATTTGGGGCACAAGAAATGGTAGTCATATGGATAAATATAAAAT